>PVKE010002869.1:0-47176 GCA_004027555.1 Craseonycteris thonglongyai
AGGGCTAACACACACACACCTGTGCCCACGGTTGACTCCGTTCTCCTTCCCACATTAGGGATAATGCATAAGTGAGGAGAGGCCAAGCCTCTCTCATTAAGTGTTTTATAGTATTCTTTCTTTAGACTTCTTATCTAGTTATGTAGTGTGTGGTCTCAAAATAGGGAAATCACCAGTGTGAAAGTGTTACACTGTTTCTGGCATTATCCCTGTCGGAATAAAACTACTAGCCTCACCCCAGGAATACTCCTATAGTCAGGGCGGAAGAGGGTGTATGGACATTAAACAGGTTTCCCAGCAGCACTCACCATCCCAGCTCCCTTAATTGTGCGCTAAATGCACTTCCCATCACCAAGAAGAGCTTTTTAAATGTCCACAGCCCATCTGTACATCAGCATCGATTTATCTATCTCTATTCTTTCTGCCATGTGGAATTGATTGGCATGACATCTGTTTCCCTACTTTCTCATTGGCTTCTGTGTGGTAGAAACCAAGAAATATTTTTCTTCAAAGTCCTGTGACAAATATTGAGACTTTTTTCAGAAGTACTTTCAGTCACGTAATTAGGATACTTTCCACTTCAATGAGCTCACACTTTCCTGTTAATTTCTCCATGATGCTTGTTTGAAAAAAAAAAAAAAAAATTTTTTTTTCTTTTTAAACAAAAGCTAAGTGCATGCATTTGGTCCTTTAGAGTGTGTGTGTTTCAGTGCTAAGCTTTAGAGGTTGGTGATGTTATTGGATTCATCTGCCAAAAGAGACCTATCTCCAATTAAATAATCTTTTCCTCCAATGGCCCATTCTGTTTCCATTTTTCCTGTTCAAAGAGAACTGTTGGAACAACTTCTGAAAGGTCTAAGGGGATCCCAAACAATTCTCATGTCACTTTAACTCAGTTTTGCCCCAGGTCTTATTATTTATATGACCAATAATTAAAGGAAAGAAAAGAGTTTCCAATGATTTCAAAGTTTCACATCAAGTACCGGTCCTTTCTTCCTAATCCACATAAAAAATTATTGTACTCTACACAATATATATTATAGAATTTAATCTTGGAGTTTGTTTCTTATATATATAAATATTAACTGTTATGGGGAATTTTAAAGCTGCAAAGTATAAGGGTGGATGTGCTTATTATTTGATCATCTTTATCTGTGTAAGAGCTCTGTACTAAAAATATCTTTTCTTCTGATTACATTTACTTCAGGTTTTCCAATATTTCTGTTCTTCTTAGTTAACTCGGGTGCTCATATGTGCAATTTTCTGTTCTTTTGGCATTTGCCATAAGGTCTTGAAGAAGGTTTGCTCTCATCTTAAAATGCCTGTGTCTAATGAAGGAGTGTGTTCTCCCCTTTAACAAAGAGAATATGATCGCATAACCAGGCAATGGCAGGCGCAGCATGGAAGTTGGACACAACCCTACGTCGTGAGCCTGAATTCTTCTCAGACAAGGTCTTTTCATACCATCTGGCATCATTAGGTCACTCTAAATATTTGTTTCCAGCAATCAGGCAATAAATAAAACATGTTTGAAACAACCAGAAACTCAGATGACAAGTTTCAAATTTAGGTCACAGTTTGAACAAAGAGTGCCCTTTGAACAATGGGAAAGGTATACATATATTCAATATCCCTGTGATGCAAAAGTTAATTAGAGGGGTGATTTCTGAAATGTGGCCCCTTTTTATAGATGAAAACGAGCATAGGCATGTTCAAATTTTAAGCACATGGAAATATGAGATTATCCTGAAAGTAGTTGGTAAGTGTAACGGCTGGAGATGTAATTCTAGCTTGAATTGATCTATACAGTCAGTAAACTCATCAAAATGCTTTCAAATATACATGAGGTGCCACTGTTTGTGTCAGGTAGCAGAGATACCTGTCAAAATTAGGACTTGTCAAGTACTTCAAACTTGATCCCGTTCCTGTAAGCCACCTCACGTGTTCTAGTAATTTCTATTCTTTTAATACTTTAAATTTAATGATGCCTGTACCCAGCCCAAGTCATATAAACATGAATACTCTGTATGATCTTAAGAACAAAAAATTATTTTTAGGACTCTGGAAGATGAAACATCACTTTCTACATTAGGAATGATCCCCCCTGTATCTTGCTTGACACTCTGTCAAGGTGAAAAGCAAGATAGTTATTTCCAATTCCATTATTCCTGCTCATTTCTCTTTATAATACACACCAAAGGAATGTCCTCTGTTCTCATGAATCTAATTGCAACACTAGGTCTTTTCACTGACTACTGAACTTCTTCTGGTAATCCTCTCACTCTATCTCTAACACAGCATTGGATTCCCTGATTGATATCCAGGAATATACCATTCTCGATGTCAGTCAAGGACGGAGCTACTTAAAACAAGATGCAGCTACTCATCTTCACCTCACAATCCTTTCCCAAGGGTGAGTTAATCAATCATAGCAAGTATTTATCTGATTTCTGAAGCAAGGAAGTTCAGCACAGTCCAACTCATCACCATCCTTCTCTTCACAACAGCCCATAATCAAATCCTCATGTTGATTCTTTACAAAAGCTTCTATATTCATCTCTTTATTTTCAACTTTTCACCCTAGGTTGGACCCTGGTCACTTCACAAGGGGACCAAGGCCAATGTCTTTTCCCTTGGCCTCCTCATGTCCACCATCGTCACATCCATCCACTCTATTTATCAGAAAGTTGAAGCATGTTAAATTATTTTCTAAAAATTCCTTAACTATATTACAGTTACAGATTTTATGTTCAGCTTAAAATTTTGTTACAGGCAGACCTAAGAGATTTTGCAGGTTCGGTTCCAGACCACAACAATAAAGCAAATACCACAATAAAGTGAGTCACATGAACTTTTTTGGTTTCCCAGTGCATATAAAAGTTATGTTTATACTATATTGTAGCCTATTAAGTGTGCAATCGCATTATGTCTAAAAACTGTACATAGCTTAACTAAAAATACTTTATTGCTAAAAAGTAATAACTGTTATCTAAGCCTGTTGGGAAAATGGTGCCAACATACTTGATTGAAAGAGGGTTACCACAAACCTTCAAAAAACACAATTATCTGCAAAGCACAATAAATAAAGAACACTAAAACAAATGTATAGTTATATTTGTATATCTAGAAAATTTTAACTTTTTCCCCATTCTTTTTCTCATAGAAAAAATTCAAACATGCTGAGATATCCAAAGAACAATACAATGATCTCTTGCATATCTACCTCTTAAGAGTCAACAATTGTTAAAATTTTGTTGTATGTGTGTGTAAAACAAATTTGAAAGTAAATTATCAGCATGATGGCATTTTACCCCTAAAACCTTCAGCATTCATCTTTCAAGAATAAGGGCATTGTCCTATAAACCCTAATGCTACTATCACACCTAATAACTAGTAATAGTTCCAAAATAATATTTAATATCCAGTCCATGCTAAAATTTCCCCAATTGTTCCCCCAAGAGATGGGTTTTTAAACCAGAATTTGTTTAAGATTCATATGTTGCATTTGTTGTCTCTTTAGTTTCTTTCTAAAAAAGTCATTCTCTTTTTTTTTTTCCATTATATGATTTTTGTGAAGAAACCAGGCAATAACATGCTACATTATGAATATCTCTAACGAGGAGTGAGTTTGTGTGTGATGTTTTTAGCTGTTTCTTTACCCTCCGTATTCCCCCATGAGCTGGAGGTTGGGTGTAAAGGCTTGATCAGATTCAGGCTAAACATTTCTGGCAAAAACACTTTTAAGATGATGTAAACTTCATACTGTGTCCTATCAGGAGGCACATAATGTCACCTGTCTCACTCTGAATAATTCTGAGTTTGATCACTTGATCAAGGGGGGCCTTCACGCTGTCTTTACCTTGACACTAAGTCATTTATATTGCACTATGTCTCAGGTTTCAGAGGCTTCACGTTTGTGCAAACACCTGTCAGGAATCCCGAGCTATTTTACACCAGGGGTCTCTTCTGACAATTCTTCCTCACCCTTGCAAAGTTATCTTTCCTTTATTTAATTACTCTCCCCCTTTTCTCTCTGAGCTTGTTTTCCCATCGAATCATCCACTTTCCTCCACTGCCCAAGCAGTTTCTGAAAATCTACTCTGTGAAGCTTCCCTGAATTTAAACACATTAATCACAGCTCATGTTGTGCTCTCAACTCCAAGCTTCCTACCTACTTATTAGAATGTGCCACGGAAATGAGGGCTACTTCTGCCAACTTTGTTCTGTACATGACTTCTCATGGCAAGGCATAAACATAGGTGCTTAGTGATAACTTCCATGGCACTCAAAGTCTCAAGTCAAAATCTGCAGCTAATAAGAGTGGTCCCATAAGGATAGCACTAGTGAGCATCTAGGACAGGCATGTCCAACCAGCAGCTCAGGACAGCTTTGAATGAAGCCCAACACAAATTCTCAAAACATTATGAAATTTTTATGCAACCTTTTTTTAATCGCTCGTCAGTTATTGTTAGTGTTAGTGTATTTTATGAGTGGCCCAAGACAATACTTTTTCCAGTTTGGCCCAGGGAAACCAAAAGGTTAGACAATGCTGATTTAAGCAGTTGTTTTTGCCTTTTCCTTTAAAAATCTACATATACCTCCTTCTGTAGCTGTATATGCAAACCAGCCACAGCAAGAAAGCATGAATATTTTCAAACATATTTATAGGCTACATCTTATATACTATCAACTATTTGCCAGTAATGTATTTTGTAAATGCCCGGATTACCCTAAATGCCCTAACTGGGCATTCAAAGGCATCCAGCCACATGTCTCATGAACAGGAAGACAAATATATACGCTGAGAATGTTTCCTGAAAACAGGTCTTATTTTGAAGCTGTGTATTAGTGACTACACATGCAAAATGAATTAAGGCTTGAGATCACTGTCTGGATCATTCAGACCAAAAGTCAGAGAGGTATGCAAATAAGGCCAAAGTATTCTAACGAGTTCGAATTATTTGAGTAACTCCACCAATTATCCAATTCATTTTGACTATATCGTGGTCCAGCTTGGGCTTCAAAGTAAATAATTTTTTTTATCTTTTCTAGTTAGCAATCATCTGTCAAGTATTATACAAGAACAACAAGTTTGTGAGTACTTCACTTTCTTGCTTTTTATCATCTGTGTTCCAACTTGGAAACTGGGAAGAAAGGCACTGGGCAGAGTTTTAAAAGGACCTGCTTTTTCCCCAAACTAAACTAGAATAACTAAACAATGAATATGGCACCAAATTCATCCTCTCTCTCCAAGGCTGGTCTGGGGCAAAATTGTGAAATGTATGAAGTTGATCGTCAACCCCACTACCCCTATAAAACCTGCTCTTGACATGAGAATTCAGACTCACTTCTAAGCTAAATGTAAACTGATGCTGTTCTTTGTTCCATAAAGTGTTTGCTTAACGCTGCTCTTCAGCTGAGGAATGAAAAGCCATGGCAGGTTGAGGAGGCATTTCAAGTACCTGCAGGCAGATAAAGGCTGTTTTTGCAGAGATCGAGCTTTCCCTGTCTTCCTGAGGTTACATGACATAAGCAGTCACCTACTCTACTTTCAAGTTTAACACTATAGATAGAGAGGTATCTTCTAAGCTATTACAGTATTTGTATAGTTCTATAACATTTGCAGAGCGGTGCTGACATTCCCTTGTCTAACCTTGACAAAGCCCCGTATCCTGGTGTGCACTTTACAGATCAGGAAGCTGGTTTCCTACCATCCAGTGCTGAGCCCAGGGCTCCAGCCAAGATCTTCTCACTCCACATGAGTGATCTTCCCATTCAGGTCTACCAACCAACTTTGCCTTCTCCCCCTGGAAGGAAGGTGATAACCCTACCATGGACTTGCCCTGTACCTGAAAGTAGGTTTCAGGTTTCTAAAGCAATAATAATGGATTCTTACTACCTCCAAATATTTCACACATGCAGTATTTTTTTCAATATCCAGGTCAGAACAGAGAAATAATAATAAATGCACCTCACTTGCTCTTCCCATGTGGGACTAAAACCTTAATCAAATGACAGCAGGAAAACTACAGGAAAAAGCTATGTCATTACCAAATAATCACAAAACAGGGAGTACCAAGTCATTAGGGTAGATTTTTGTTACCATCCCTATGCACTTTCAATGATGATTTTCAATGAAACCTCAGACTTTCTCCCATTTTATGATATAAAGATAGGCCTAAAGTTACATGTAAATCCAATGACATTTAAAATGCACTTCAAACAACTCATTATCATTCTCATGAATTTTATAAGAAAATAAAAGATGACGAATTATTGTATTATGGGCTCAAAACTCAACTACGTATACCTACTGACCTACAAATAACTGCACAAAGGCAAAGGATTTTCAAATGCTTTCCAGAATAGATCTCATGGACCTAATCTCATGCCTGACACATGTTTTATATACAGACCACCTTCACAGAAAAAATATAAATGGCAATCATGGACTTCCAGCAGCATTTCTGAAAGTTCACTACTTAAAATTATCCTACAGATAGTGGTTGGCAAGCTTTTTCTGTAAAGAATTTTGCCCACCACACTCTAGGCTTTGCAGATCATATAATCTTCCACCGTTCATAGCCTGAAAACAGGCATAGATAATATGCAAATGAATAGATGTGGCTGGGTTCCAATAAAACTTTGTTTACAAAAACAGGCCCCAGGTCAGTTTGCCAACACATTCCACAGAAGGTGTCCTTGTCTAGAAAGCATTGCTAAAACAGGCTGGTCAATGGTGCTTACCTGTGACCCAATGGTTTCCTGGAAACAGCGGCCAAGCTGGGTCTTAGCAGCCACCGGGTAGACGTGAGGGATGACTTGCTGGTGGGAGTACGTGGAATGCACTGTTTGGGTTTTCTGGATGGGATGCCCTTGGTAAGAGATTTGGGATTGACCTGGTTGAGCTTCTTTTACCTTCTGGCCTGTTGGGCCATCAATTCTCGAAACCTGATGTATCTGCACTGAAGCTTCTGGAGGGTGTTTCACATGGATATTGACTATGTTGGGGGGAAATTTCACTAAAACAAATTGGGAGGAAACCTTATTAATTGCTGAATTATTACCATGCGAGTCAGCAGGAAAATAAATTTTATACGTATTATACTTATATGCATATATATTATACACAGGATAAAATATAGATATACAAGTGTAATATATTTTGCCACACAGCCATCAAAATTCTTGAGAACAAAAATGTTTACTCAAAATAAAAACTAATCCTGAATTTATATATTTTAAAGAAAACTAATTATAAAGAAAACTTAAAACCTCTCACAGTAACATTCATGATAAAAACATTTATTTCAGGAAAATCATAAACGTGAAATTCATGATAATTGTGTTCATCGGAGGGTAAATTTTATTCAGTGACAGTAATAAAGACTCCAGAGTTGGATTACTTTTGAATTTCTCACCAAGTTTCTATCGTAAAAGTCACAGGATATATCTTTCTACATCAAAAGAGGAAATGCAATTACCGGTACACAAAGCATAATTCTCTTTCCCTTAAACAACACAGTGCATACAGACTGTGAAACCTCTTGGGACACATATACAATACACCAAAGCATGACATTTTAGTATATCTGTAACAGGATTTACTTCCTGTAGCTTTCAAACAACATTTCGTCTTCTGATGCTAACATTCAGGTTTTAAAGGATAAGAGCCAGTAACATTCTATCCCTTTTTTAAAAACTGTGCATGTCTAAGAGATGCCAGGTTTGAAAGAATGAATTAGTCACAGAATTTCTGAGCCCCAAGTGACCTCGTTTACCTTCCTCCACAGATGAATAAACTGAAGCCCTGTGAGGTTAAGTGACTGTTTAGAACTCAAACCAAGCACTCTTCAACGACTAAGCACACTTGTGACTCATCATCAGCTACTGCGTGAGCCACTAGTTTATTAACGCTGTAAAGGCCGGAACACTACTTACTCACCTCTCTATTCCCCAGCTGCAGCCACAACAGTGTCACTCACAGTTGTAACAGCCCGTGGTGCTAAGAGTCATCAGAGAAGGATAGACTTCTTTTGAGTTTCCATGTCTTAGATACTAAACCTCTACGGCCTAGAAAGCACTATAACCACAAACCTGGGCCCCCATTCTACGCCCACTGTCATTTCTCAGGCCACAGATCACATACTCCTTTCTGTTCCAACACCAGCCCGGCCAACTGCAGACACTTGGCTTCTGGACAGATCTGGCAGCTTCACAGAGGTCTGACGAATGGGCAAAATCAAAATAATAAATTTACCTTTGACTCCTTGCTGACTGGTCATGGTGAGAGGCAGGGTATGTGTAGAATGGATGACGTGTGTCCCCAATGCCTTGCCTGACTGCTGGGAATGCTGATAAGGTTTAGGCATGCTGGCACCATGGACTGGGATCTGACAAAGCTTCCCTGTGAAATTGGGAGGGCACTGGCATTTGTCTCTTGAACTGCACTGGCCACCATTCATACATGGAAGATGGCAAATTACTGTAAGGGAAAAGAGAAAATATGGAAAATTGGTTAGTTTTTCAAATACTAAGTAACAGTCAACCAACAAAATTCCCAAGATATGTAACCCATTACAGCCATCATATTCCTACTGACTTTAGAAATGGTAAACAAAGGAGTAATGACACTATGGGGGAAATAAAAAGGTACCTTTTATTTACTATTTGTATTTATTTTTCCTTCTGTCTTAAGTGGCTATTCTTCCCAACAATGAAAAGAATTCGTGGGAAAAGAATATACTGTATAAAGTAGCCACTCAGAATTATTGTCTTTTAAGTATCTCTTCAATTCTGAAATTTCTTTGTTTTCCTATTTAATTACTAGTTTACTAATCTATCTCCCTAGATTATAACCTCCTTGAGAAAAAAGGATATATTATGTTATAGTGACCTTTATATCCTTAGCACCTAGAATAATGTCTGGCACACAGAGGACATAGTTCCTCAAAGAATAAACAAATGAGAATGCTAAAAATAATATCTGTTGAGAATTTTCTATGTCAGACACTGAACTAAGTGCTACCCAGAATAAGGGAGTAGTTTGAATCTTGCTCTACAGGAATTTGCAATCTCATTGGGATAACAAGACCACAGTGAAACCTGGAAGACGCAGAGTAATTAGCAGTTTGGAATTTATTTAGAATACCAAAAGATAAAAAGAGCACGTTGAGTAAAGAATTTTAAGAGGAGTCTTGAATTCTGGCTACATTCAGTTTACAGCCATCCTCTCTATCAACTAAGAAATTTTTCCTATCAGCCTTTAAACACAATCATATGTTCCCAGGTTAAAAAACTAAGGGCCCCTCAACTGACTGCACTTCCTTTCAGCTTTACCCTCTTTAAATTCTCTTCCCCATGACCAAATCTAGCTTGGGCCAGGTGCATTTTCCTCTCCCCACCCCTCTTCTACGGAAACGACTCTTACTAAGGTTACTAATGGTCTCCATGCTGCTGAAAGCAACAAACGAATTTCAGTCCTTTCTTTGCCCACTCCATCTTCATATTGTTTGTAGACTCCACTTTTTCCTGGTCCTTTAAATATTGATGTGCTTTAAGATTTGATGTTAAAGTCCTCTTCTTTACTCACTCTACATACTCTCTAGGATTTCACTCTGCCATACACTGATATCACCCAATTTTCTGTCTCCTAACCAAGGCTTTTCACTGTGCTCCGAACTGTCTCCCACTATATTTCTATATATGAGGGCTGTCTGGGAAAAAAAAATACAGCTGTAAATGCCTCCATTTTTCATAGTACGTGGCTGGATACTTTCCAGACAGCCCTCACATAGATATTTCCAGGCATCGCCAACTCAAAATGTCCAAAACTTAATTCATCATCTTCTCCCTATTATCTTCATTCAGAGAGTGTTCCTCAATGACAACCCAAGTGCAGCTTTCTCACTTCCCTCATGCACACATCCAGTCCTAGAAGTCCTCCCTTCTAGGTGTTCGTCAATTATGTGCACTTCTTTCCCATCCCAGGGTCCCTGTTCCCTCTCAAATCTCATCATGCATGAATCTCACCTCATTCTTTCCAAACCAGCTACCCTGAGCTTTATTCAGCTCCTTGGTGTGTAAGGCCCTTTCGTCCCTCTTGAGCTTTATCCATGCTGTATTCTTGGCCTGAAACATTCTTCTCATTCAGACCCCATCACCTGTCTAACTCCTACTTACCTTCTAGACTCTGCTTAAACCTCATTTCTAGAAACACTTTCAATTGCCCCTGTCTACATCTGGTGCCTCTCTGTGCTCCCATGGACTCTCATTCACTGCTCACCATGCCACCTAGCTCACTACATTACAAGTGTCTGTATGCCTCCTTCATCTAGAGCTCTGAGAGGTCAGGGACTTGATCTTATGTTTTACCCCTAGCATGTAACTCAGTTTCTAGAAGAAATGCTGCACCCAAAACAATCCTGGATGAAAAAATTATGCCAACCACTCTACAGATACCCTTCTAGGTACGATAGAAGACTCAGTCCCTGCTCTAAGAACATAAGCTCTAACCACAAAGATTAGTTAATACATGATAACTAAAAACAGAGATCAATAATAAAGGGCAATTAGAAAAATCTAAAATATAAATTGTGTAGAACTTCAGAGGAGAGGAAAGACATGTCTGGGAAGTCAAAATAGACTTTACAGGAGAAATCATTTGGGATAAGTCTTTGAAACTGGGCAAGATTCAGAAAAACAAAAAGGGGTGCATCCTAGAAAGAATGAGTGAGAGAGAGAGAGAGAGAGAGAGAGTGTGTGTGTGTGTGTGTGTGTGTGTGTGTGTGTGTGTGTCAAAAGAAAGGGAGGTAGGCATATTTGGGAGATAATGAGAAAAAATGTCTTGTTGAACCCCTGGGTTCCTGAGGGGAGGAGATCAGGTGATAAACTAGAAGATGTAGGCTTGAGTCAGACAATGGATAAAGGCCCAGTAAAAAGTTTGGATTGTATTTTGTAATTATGAAGTTATTTTGAGGCTCCCAGGAGAGAATTAAACAAGGCAGAAAGAGTGTTCCAGGATGATTACTCTTGTGACGGCATGTGGGATTCTTTGGAATGGAGCGTGACTAGGTGGAGGAGAAGTCAGTGAGGACATTACGAAAATAATCGAAGTACAAGTTGAAAATCACAGGGATCAGGAAGATGGCAACAAGAACTGAAAGAAACATGAAGTAATATAATGAGAGCGGGAGAGTCAGTACAACATAAAGATGGCACCCAGAATGTAAAGAGCAGGCCAAGGAAAAGGAGGAAGGAGTCGAAAAAAACGTCCAAGGTGACTACCTAGAAACCAGGTCCAGCGACTGACTATGTGGCAGTTCAAGCCAAACCTGCCCACACTGGATGGGGTCTGAGATAACCCTCTCCAGGGCCCAACTTACTCGGAGAGAAGAAGAGTCAAAGCTGACTCCAAGGTTGAGTCAAAGACTTCACCACTCCCACTTCAATTCTGAACTGCGTTTCTAAATCATGGCTTGGCTATCTATCCTGGATGGATTCAATGTGTAAGGGGAACCAGGCCAAGATGTAAATGTACTACAAATAATTTATAACTAGAATACAGGCACCACTTACTCTGCATGGTTCCAAAATGCATGAATTTCAGTTACCACAGTTAAGTAACACCAGTCCCCCAACAACATGTTTCAAACTTCAGTTGCTACAGTGTATTAACTGTGAGTAACTGCATAAAGTACAAACTTCACTGCTAGCTCTGTGGTCCATAAACACTACGTAACAGATGTGTATCATGATCAGTCACCAACCATTTCCCTTCCTTCCAAGTCTGTTGGTGATTGATCCCTGCACATTTGTTACTCGGTTTGTGCAGGTACAGGAAAGCATATAGTTGTGTTGCCTCCTCATCTCACTGCGATAAAGTCACATTACATTTTACGGAAGTGGATAATTAAAAGGATCAACAACAACAAAAATGCAGCGCAAAGAAGAAATGACACGTGGTAACATTGGAAGTGAAATTGGAAAGTGGTTATGATGAAAAGGATGAAGACGTGTCAAAGGAAGTAACATTAAAGGAACTCCCAGATCTCTTAACCACTTTGACAGCACAAAGGGTAAGATATGGAAAGCTGATCCAGACTTGGAAAGGAGTATGACACTCGACTAAAGCAAAGAAAAAATATTCCACATTATAAGTGATACAATGAGAAGAAAGCAATGTGTTCAAACTACTCTCAGTAATTTTACTAAAAGAAATAAAACAGTTTAAATCTCAGTGTTTCTAACAATTTAAATTACAGGGCACCAAATAAATATTAGTTTTACTATTTTTGTCACTTCCTCATACATTTATAACCTACAGTAAAAGAGTTTTAATGTTTTGATAAAAAATATTTCACAGTCAAGGAACTGGTCATCTTTCCAATGATTATTACGATTGTTGTGCACAAGTTCAGCTTGCATGGTCGTTTTTATGGTCCTGTACCACCGTGCAAAGCTGACTGCCTATGATCTATAATAAAATAACTTCACACATGTAATATCACTTCTTACAAACATTCACCAAGTGACTTTTACTAGATGTTTCTAGTATCAATAGCAGGTTTTGAAATCTAGCATGAATTTAATCAGTTTTGTTTAAATCTACCTGTAAAACCCTGAAATAGCTTCCACCCAAATGACTGAATTCAAGAAGTGCACTAGTCTAAGTGGATACAACTATAATCCCAGAATGGAATGCTAATAACTCTGTGTCTCTATGGTTATAAAGGAAATGGTTTCTGCTTGACTTATTCCAACCAATAAAAGGCCACTCTTTATAGCCATCTATGAATGAGAAATAAAATATCTATTCTCCTGTTCCAGCATTTTCTAAAATCTAAATTACAATATAAAGTTCTTTGCCTCAACTCAATAAATACACATTTAGTCCTTTGTGGCAAGTGATCTTTTTATAGCTACATAGTTTTTTAGATCAAAGAAAACAAATTTAACATCAACCTACGAACTTAAGGATTTAACTATGAATGGTTTCTTTCTGTTTCAAAAGTTCATGCCACTCTGAAAACACTGTCTAGTGATGTATAGTCTGTGCTGCCAATGTTCTATAAAACCTTCTCAACACACAAAGAGGAAAAAGAATAACTTATCTTTAGGGCTGACTTGAGAAGTTTGTGGTATGCTGGTTGTAAGTCTAGCTACGGCACATCTGAATATATTTTAGAGCATATAACTAGAAGGTGTCACACAGAATGCTGGCTGAGAAATTTGATAACCTGCATTTTTATTACATAATTTCATGACAACCACTCAAAATATCTCATGGGCACTAGTATAAAAGGTCAAAATGAGGAAAAGGATCCAGGCTGGAAGAACAACACATTGGAGGTTTGAAATATGCCAAACGTTTCGATGCATTCTACCACTCGTTTCGGTCTATAAAATAATCTGCACTTCTGCAGACATTAGGTCGACTGAATCACATTCACATTCTACACCACAAATTGGAACTTAGTTTAAATGATTAGATACTAGTGACTTGTACACAAATATGGGCAAACTGAAGTTTCTAAAGATGTGTACTATAAAAAACTATATTCTCTTTCTTCCCCATTATCTTAGCCAACTATAAAAGTTATCCAACTGCTTCTCCCCAAAAGGTGCTCTAAGAACATTCCTGACTTTCCTGCAGCAACACCCCAGCCCCTCCTCCACCCACCCGCTTGCTTTCTGTGCCAGCAGACAGAGCATTTCAAGTTACTGTGGTTAAGTCAGAACAGGGAAAACAAACCTCCATCCGAAGAAAAACCTACATCTGTCATTTCACAGAACAGACATACACATGATTTTGATTTGACTAGCTACTTAAACTTTCCCAATGGTCCCTGATTAGAAGAATAACATTTCCAAGGCTTTTAGCATGTGTGCTGATAGCCCTTGGAGTGGTGGTAGGGGTGGGGTGGGGGAGCAGTCAAATTTGTAAAAAGCAAAAGTTACCACTTTATTTCTTCCCCCAAAACATACCTACATTGCTCTCATCTAAAGGGCACCCTTTAATTCTAGCCAGCCAGATGGTGGATTAATACTGTAGCTGTTTAAAGCGTACAAATAACAAGTATGTTAGGTAATAAATGCTGCAAATCATTGCTCACTTCACGTACCAAACCCACTCTCAGAAAAACAAAAAATGATGCTTGTCTTTTAATTCAGTATACACCATCAACCAACCAACCAACCAAAAACCTGGAGCTGAAAGCCAAGGCAGAGGCCACGTTCTTCTGAAGGTGAACTGAGGCGTGGAGGGGGCCTCAGGCTACACTTGAGCCAAGGCAGGAAGCACAGAGATTAACAGGTATTTATTACAACCCAGGTTTGGGGTCTAGTTTTTCTTTTTTGTGGGATGTAGAGATTTACAGTTGTTGTGCTCTAAAATTGCCTTCATCCAGTTCTTGATTATCTGTCTTCCAACTTTTACTGACTCACAGACTCACCAAGAAAACATCTGAGATACCATGGCCTGGAACAACCTGTCCAAGGAAGTGACATTTAAACTAAACCTAAAAAGAGAAGAATCCAGTCATGTCAAAAGTTGGAAAAACTGTGCTTGCAGAAGACATAACAGGAGCTAAGAACTTGGTGAGGCACAGTTCAGAAGGACCCAGAAACTGAAAGGAGGCTGATGTACCAGGAGTGCGTGAGACAAGGAGAAAGTGAGAAAAGTTGGGCTGGACATAGACAAGCACCAAATTCCCATTCCTTTACACAGCATGTTGGGCAGCCTATAAAAGTACATATCATAAAACAGAAAAAATAGATAAATAAAAGCTTTAAACTTAGGATCAGGATAGAAATTAATCACAGGACTCAGAACCAGAGAAAAAGAACAAGAATAAATAAGGATCAGTAGAATCCTCTATTGTATACAGATGAAACGTGCGCTGTAAATTTTCTTTGTGTTCCTGAACCTCTTTCCATATTTTAAAATCACTAGTTAGCTAGATTCAAGTCAAATTCCAGAAGGTTTATTTTAAAATTTATTAACTATATAACCACTTCATTGGTAAGAGGATTTATTTTTAAAGATTTATTTTTATTCATTTTTGACAGAGAGAAACAGAGACAGAGAGAGATAGAGAGAAGCGGGAGGGCCCAGAGCAGTCTCCATAGTTGACATTAGTTTTCCATATAGTTTCACTCCACAGGTGGGCACAGGGCTCTGCAGGGAAGGAACTGGGCCGGGAGCCTCCCACGTAGGTCCCGGCAAGAACTGAACTGGGGGCACACCCCAGCTCAGCATGTGGGTCCGCATGGGCCGGGGTCGGGATTTGATCCTCAGTCCTCAGGGCTTCAAAGCGAGCGCTTTACCCGCTGAGCCATCCCAGCTTTCCCAAGGATTTATTTTTAATGTATAAGAGAGGCGATTAGTGTTCTCAATAATAGATGCAGAAGGGAAAAACAATCCAACAAACTCTTGGGACAAAGGGAAAATGCTTTAATAAGAGTTGAAAATTCCCCTACCATACTCTCCCTGCCCAAGAGAATCTTTGTTTTAACTGCTTTCGAAATTAGGAAGAACATTTTTACCCTACCCCCACCTATCAAATGCTAAAGTATATTGGACTAGAGTGATAGGAAATGCAGATTTCAACAAATGCAAAATATCAACCTTAACACAAACAAAAATTTCAAGAGTGTCACTAGTTTTTAATGCTGGTGGACATGAACAAATATTGCAATGCATTCTGTTGATAATTTTGGGAGCTATGAAACCTTACCACACATATGCATACCAGACCTTCCCATTTGGGATGAGGCCATTCATCATCTCAGCTTTGTTTATGGCTCTCCTTCCCATTATCAGAAACCTCACCATAGCTGGGCTATCTAATTTGATCTACGG
This sequence comes from Craseonycteris thonglongyai, assembly GCA_004027555.1. Lineage (NCBI taxonomy): Eukaryota > Metazoa > Chordata > Mammalia > Chiroptera > Craseonycteridae > Craseonycteris > Craseonycteris thonglongyai. The sequence continues at coordinate 15,863 of PVKE010002869.1, forward strand.
TAGTTTCATAATCTGCATAACCTACGGAGCTCCCCATATCATGCATATTACAAAATTCCACTCCTACACTTCATCCACAAACACCCCGTGGGCAGTGTTATCTCAGAAATTCCCAAACACCAAGGCTCCTTTACCCTTAGAAAAAACATAGCAACATTTGCAGGCTGCAGAATAAACACAAGAATCCAAGGCACCTTGGAACTAGGGCATCCTTTAGTAACAATCTTTGCAAACTGGGGCAAATCACTTCACTTCATGCATTATGGTGTTACCGTCTACAAAATGGAGTGGCCCAATGATACAATCCACAGGTTCTTTTCCATCACTGAAATTTTGGTTCTCAAAAGCTTAACCAAGTTAAAAATATAGTGAAATTCAGATTTCCTCATCTCATCTAATGTGATTGGCAAGATTTAAAATTTAAAATAGGGGAAAATAAATATCCAGCTACTTGTAATTTGTGTAGAAGGCACGGGGGCTCATCTGTTATGGGTTGTGGTTTGTTTTAATTTTGAAGATATAATCAGACAATGATTCAAATGTAAGCTTTGTGCTTAGTGACAAAGCAGTTAACCCAATGCTCATGAGTTTATGAAAATCTGGCTTCATTTGGGGGAACTGTACATACCAAGTTGAAGAAATGATAATGCTACACACGTATGGACAATGAAATAGTTTTCATTAAAAATAATGACATGCTTTATTGTTAGAGACCCTACTTTTCACAGTGGTAACGCTGCAACAATACGGGCGGACACAATGCCATTTTTGTTGTTTTAGTCCAACGTCTTCTTTAATATCGTAGCAAAATGCCTTTTTAAAAACCAGTTAAGGGAAGATGGGATGGCTCAGTGGGTTAAGCACTCACCTTGCAGTCCTGGGGACCGAGGATCAAGTCCCGGCCCTGGCCCGTGCGTACCCATATGCTGAACTGGGGAGTGCCCCCAGTTTGGTTCTCACCAGGATGAAACCCCGGCCCAGTTCCAGCCCTGTGCAGCCCCACGCCCACCTGTGGAATGAAACTGTATGGAAAAAACCAATGATGTGCAACTATGGAGACTGTTCTGGGCCCTCCCCCTTCTCTCTGTCTCTGTATCTATCTCTGTCTGTCAAAAACAATAAAAATAAATCTTAAAAAAAAAACAACAGTTAATACCATTTAATCTACATATATTATATTAAAATAAGCTTGAAAACCTTTTTTACATTTATTTTGCCACTATAATTTGCAAACTTTGTTGTAGCATCTCTGGAGACCAAGTTCATACTCCCACTAAGTTCATTAACATCTGCTTATTATTTGTTTATTCCTGAGCCTCAGAAAAGGACTTGACATGAAGTTCAACTTAGCATTTAAAAACATCTGCAAAGTCAAAATCTCAACATACATATCTAACTTAAGAACAAAACTGCACTAAACCTTCTGACATCACAGCCAATCTAAATCCATGTACTCCTTTAAGGTCTGATCCAAATACGGCCTCCAAAACAGAATGTTCCTTCAAAGGGGCATCCTAAATAAGAAGAATCCTTGAGCCATTTGCAAATTTAGGCAGCATCTACTTAATTTCTGTGCCACTTATCAATCTGCCTTATACTATAATTATTTTTCATTCTTCATCTTCTGAGGCAATGTAACTAGCACATACTAATTTTCAAACTATCTATCAGAAAGTGCTAGGTTCCACAGAAGTGCTAAAAGGGATCTAGTAAATAACCTAATTCAACCACTTTATTTTGCAAATAAAAAGCGAACTACAGAGACTGTGTGTACTTAGGACATCATGACCAGGTAGTGACAGAAATGGGACGAGAACCCTGGTTTTCTAAGTCAGGGTCCATTGCAAAGACCAAGAGATACCCCTCAAACGTCAGCACAGTGTCTTGCTCCAAGCCCTCTTTTAGTCTTCTTTCAACAGCACATGCTTTTCATAATGGATCACAGGGTGTGCTAATGGAACCCCAACTGAGACCAAGAGTTTGGCTAATTGTAGATCAGGTAGACTCATGAACTTTTCCAGGGATCAAAACACAGGAGTTAAAACACATTACAACTTCTTATTTTTTCACAGGACACAGGGGTTTTCTGGAACATAGACATCAGAGGAAGAGGAAGAGTACAGAGTCAAGAACAGTGAAATGAGAAAAGAAATGAGCATATCTGTTAGACAGCATAGACACAGAATATTTCCATCACTGCAAAAGTTCTACTGCACACTGACACTACTGGTCTAACACCTGTTCCCCTGAGTTCCAGTGAAGTGAAAAGTAAAGACTAGAAGCTCAAAAGGTGGCGTTCGCTCACTCAATGAAGATTTATTGCACGTCTACCATGGCTACGCCATGTTCTAAGCACAAAAGTCTCTGCCCCCCTGGCACTTATACTCTCTGTGAGACTGGACACCAGTAAGACTGCTTGGGGCTCAGGGATCAAAGATCAGGCTAGAGAAAGAGCTGTTCTCCTAGGTCTGCAGGCTATCAAGGACCTCTATGACCCTTCCAGGAGCATGAAGAGACGTCAAGCAGAGCACAGATCCAGGGGTTCTGGGAGGGGCCTTCCATGGACAGAGAATGGGATCTCTCCTGGGGTTTAATCTACAGTGGCCCTCAGAGGGACTGGGTAGGAAAACCTAGGCCAGGGGTGGCGAACCTACGGCACGCGTGCCCAAAGTGGCATGCGGAGCAATTATTTCGGCACACGGAATTATTGTTTTTTGTTATAAAAACATCCTATGCCTCTTATAGACATAAAAATAATCGATACCTCTATCTCACTCGATGGGTTGGCACGCGAGTCGAGTGAGTATACTCTTATTTCATAAACTTTGGCACTCATTCACCAAAAGGTTCGCCACCCCTGACTAGGCAGATACTATGCAGTGACCGCAGCTCACCAGTGTGAGGTGGGGAAATGAGTACCTTGGGGACCCTTAGACACACCTGCAGAGAGGGGATAGAGAAGATGAATGTTCTGTGTAAGCAGGCAAGAGTTTTGGGCTAGCATAATTTGGGATGATCACTATATTATTTATACCCACAAGCTGGTAAAGGCTACTAGAGGGACATCACATTACAGTTATAATCACTACAGTTCAGATTTGCATTCTTTTGTTACTACATAACCACCACACTGTTCCATGTTATGTATTGCTACAGAGCATTAATTAACTTTTTTAGTAGCTCCACAATATTCCATTAACCTGACAGATGGTAAATTACATAGCCATTCCTCAATTGTTTGTTTAAATTGTCTGCATTGGGAAAGCCGGGATGGCTCAGCGGGTTAAGTGCTCGCTTTGAAGCCCCGAGGACCAAGAAGGATCGAATCCCGGCTCCGGCCCAGGTGGACCCACGTGCTGAACTGGGGTGTGCTTCCCGAATGCGGTGAGGCCCCAGTTCAGTAAAAAAAAAAAAAAAAAAAAAAAAATTTGTCTGCATTTTTTTTTCTAACTATTATAGGTAAGGTCACAAGGAACATCTCCAGCATATATTTTATCCTTCTTGGCAATTATTTTCTCATCCAGGCAATTTTATTTATTGATTGTATATTATAATGTGCACCAGGCAATGTGTTAGGTGACAGAGTGAACAAGAAAACATTTACAAACCAATTACAACAACATAACTGTTTCCTGGGCAGGACAGACGAATACACTCATTAGGAACAAAGGCCTAGAACCAGAATTCCAGGGAATGCGAATCTCAGTTTCATCATTTATTAGTGGTAGGACCTTGGGAAAGTTATTTAACATTTCTCTGACCAACCCCCCCCCACCTCATTTCTTCACCTATAAAATGAGAATAAAAAGAGTACCCAGTTCAAATGGTTGTTTAGTACATGAAGGAGGTCATATATTCTAAACACTCAGAACTCAGCACATAGTCAGCAAATGTTAGTCATCAGCATCAATTCCACCCACAGGGTGCAATAGACTCACATAAAAGGGGAAACCAAAGCAGTGTATTGGTAAGGAAAGCACATGCATATCTTATAACTAGGAAGGCTGTACACTATAGTACATGTGATTTCATTCACTACTATGTACCCAGATTCTAGTGAGGAGATGCTTAATTGCTGAGCATATCAACAGAAAAATCTTCCAAAAAAAGATCGTATCAATCATTAACATCAATAGCAGTATATTATCAAATTTGCATCTTGTCAAAAACAGAATGTTTTTTTAATTACTACTAGTTTAATAGTTTCAAAATGATAACTTCAGAGCTACATAGAACATCTTACCACAAGCAATCAGGTTATACTATCACAGTGACTTTGCATGTCTGTACATTTTTTATTTTTATTTATAAAAATCACTAGTAAAGATTTTAACATTGACCCTCCATTGTTTATTTTAACCTCTTGCTTGAAGTCTCTTTTCATTCATACATATACCTGTCCCTTAAGAGTCTTAATGATTCTTTTAAACTTCATAGTTTTTATGGATAATAAATTTTAAGATCTTATTTGTCATATTAATGAAAATATCTTCATAAATATATTTTAGTTTCATTTGTTTTAGATACATATATTTATTTTGTTGCTTTCATATAATTGAGTTTATAAGTTCTTTTCTCTTTAGTAACTTCTATGGCTTCTTTCTTTTAAAATCAACTACCCGTCCAAGTATCTGATAAAGTAAATTATTTCATGCTAGTTTTTCAGATTATTTTTCATCTCTTTCTTAATTATTTAACTTATATTGCACCTGGAGATTTACCCAGTGTATGGATAGGGATTATAACCAATTTTGCTTCAAATTACAATCTCAATATCTTAATATTAATTATTGAATAAAATTTCCTTTCCCCTTTTGTTAAGATAAGCCACTATTTTGAACAGAAAGTTTCAAAAGAGGGAAGATATTCATGTGGTGGGGGAAAAAAATCTGACCATTTAGGATGAAGTTAGGGTGAAAGCATAGGGGAAGAACACAGGATTAAAAGAGAGTAAAGGCCTGGGACAAATACAAAAGCGGAGAAACATTCCCTCTGAGACACGAAAGAAGAAACACATGGGGTAATAATAAAATGAAATAGAGTCTGTAAAACACCATCAGATGCCAAAAGCCATAAATTCGGGGTCGACAATATTTGGGAAGCACTACTATAAACAAAAATCTGCATGGCCCGTCTACAGCTTCCTTTTGTTCCCACCCTCCATGGATCATTACCTTCCTGTGGCTCCCACCTAACTACACCACCACAAGCAAGGCCTCTTTCTCTGTCCTGGTCCTTTTATTCTTTTAAAGGGCAGGGATCCCTTTCAGCATTCTCTTCCTGGGTAGTAAGCAGCCACCAATGAGCATAAAGGTAAGCAACACCAGAGCGCAGTGCAAGGAGTTAAAAACACCCAGATTAGGAAAGTATCCATTCTAAAGGACATGAAATATCCTGTGTTGCCACTGAAGGGTCAGACTTTTGAGAAGCTCCGCCTCGGATCTTTCTAGCTATCTGAACTGGAAAACCATCAGGCAGAACAAAAGGTGCCCAATACCCGTTTACATACTAAAGAGCCCAGGCAGACAGTGGCCTGAAAACCTTGAAATACAAAAACACCCACGGATAGCCAGTTCAGAGGCTGCACTAGACTGGTGGGTAAGCTATTGCTAACACTTATGGGTTTCAAAGTTGTACACATACCGGTAGGTCATAGGATATAGATATAGGTAGATTGCCTAAACTCACTCAAAATAAAATGGGCTGGATAACCGCCTGACAATTGTCATGGCTGGCTATCCATTTCCACTTGAGCTAGTTAGAACTGATTTTTCACTTCTTTTCCTTTAACATTTATAGACCTTAGTTGAAGAAACCGAAGTTAGAGGTAAAAGAATGACTTTTTACAAACACTAAATAATAAAATTTATAAGACTGCATCACAAGTTTCATTCAACCTGTTAGATTAAAAATAAAAATTAACCCAAACATCTTACACAGCATTCCATTTTTTGTTCTTGTATCAATGCACAGAGAGGGCTGAGAACGTCTCACAGAACTAGAAGGCGATTTATGGATATTATCATAAATTCAAATGGTAGTAAAGAGATTCCCAAGTAGTTTCTACTAGATAATTCCTTCTGAAATATAGACTCATTTGAGCTAAAAGCTGAACATATCAATATACAGCTTTTCTATCTAAGAGATTCTATCACAAGTAGTAGACATCTATACCCAATCATAGCAGAATGGTTGTTCTTGCTGCCTGGTCGCCCTCTGTTGCTGCCATGTTCTCTCCAGGTCCAGACATACCCGACCCTGGACCATTCTGAGTACGCCCATGCTTCCTCACACACATGTGGCTAAATACATGTGGCTTTTTCCTCTCTTCTTCCCAACTCTCCACCCCAACCCTATCACCCAAAGCAAAGCCTCTGTCAAGCTTTACCTCATCACTAAGGCCTTTCCTGATGATGCCAAAGAAAAGCTGATAGCTCATATCCCCACCACATACTCAGAGCAATGAATGCATATGTACACCCAGCACAGAATGCATTGAACTATAATTGTCTGGGTGCGTGTCTCATTTCTACAAAAAGGTGATGAGTTCCTGGAGAGAAGACACCTTGTCTTTGGAACCTTGCCTCTTTCAGCTGCCCATCCCAAGAGCTTATTAGCAAAATGTTATCATGTGGTTGGTACCTAATGTTTTCTGAATCAGTAAATGAGCAAATGGATCTTTTTATAAAACATACTTGTTTGATCATGAAGCAAGCTGAATGCCAAATTCTGTTGCTTTTCTGTTGTTGTTTGCTTTCCAGTTTCTTAAAGTTGTCTTACCTGACCCTAAATTGACAGTCAGTCTTGTATTAGTCATTTGCTTTTATTGTCTTTCCAAGTCATTCAACTTAATTTTCATAAAATAACTCTTCTTGCACTCATTTTTTATCAGTTCACATATTTAATTAAATGATGTAATTTCTGGTGAGAAACAAAAGAATTGACACTTCATAGCCATTCAACACAGATCCGGGAGGTATAATGTGTGGCATGAACTATCAGCTAAGAATATTCAGTAGACCATGGCCATCAGTTTGTGTACTAAAAAAAAAAAAAAGAGTGAAGAAAGGTTGGTTAATTTGGAAAGTCAGTTATATGGAGGTAGTTTTAGACAGCTTCTACTTCAGACTAAAGTCTTAAGTATAATAGAAGCTGTTTAAATCACATAGAACTTACAAGAGTCAAATGCTAAAGCTATTCAAAGCCACATGATTCATTATTGATGAGATGAGCCAAGATGTCTCCTTCTATTTAAATAACTTGATATGTCAAGTTCATGTTATTAAAATATGCCTATACATTCCTCGGGGCTCCATATATACTTCCTAAATCTGGAACATTCCATTAAATCAAGACAATGTGCATCAGAACTGACTTCCTGAAGATAATTCTGTCTAATCCTCTGTATTGGCCCATGGATATGTTTCTAATTAACTCTCTTGAGACGTAGTTCAGACTTAGACTAAATTGACTTTTGAAACATCCTAGTGTATATCTAATACTCAGTTACCACTATAAAACAATTGGAGGTCTAGATTTTGTATAGGATAAGAATCAGAGGCATGGAAGAAAAGTAAATTAAAACTACCATCATTAATCAGGACTAGAAAAATTTCCAAATCCTTCTGGCAACTTTCCTAAATAAACCAAATATCATCAGGGAAACTACTTGGGTATAGGAAGAAGAATTTCAGAAACATTTCCCTCGTATTTCTCCTGTTTCTCTTTCTTTCCTTTTATGGCCAGTCAGACACTGAAGTTAAGAAAACTATATAAGGATGTTTTAATTCAAAATTAAAGTGCACCATACAGTTATTTTTACTAATATAAAATAAAATGTTTTCACAAACCACAATCAGTTCTCCGTGACTCTTACAAACTAAAAAATTTGCCAAATTGATTTCAAAATGAAGTTTTATAATTTATATTATATCTAATCCAAACAAGAAAAAAGCCCAAACATTATTCTTAGAGAGATGTGTGTCTAAGAGGTAATTTTCACAACTGAACTGGCAACTTGGAAAAGCTAATAAGGAAATAAGTAAGAATTTTATACCTTTTATACTTATTAATAAGTTCAATAACATCAGAGCTTAAAACGTAATGGCTTTCAGAAACCTATTTTCACAATCCATTTGGTGTAAGTGTTGTTACTAGTTCCTTTCTAAAATTCTATTAATTCTGTACATGGAACGTATGTATTTAAGTAACTCTGCCACATGATTTAAGCACTTTACTACATGATTCACATTTTCTAGTCCATTACTTCTATCAGGAAAGAGATCCAGCTAGCAATAGTAGTAATAGTAGTAGTAGCAGCGGAGGCAGTAAATACTTACTGGGTGTAATAAAATCACCTTTAGTATAGAGAGTTTCACTACACATGTGTAAAGTCTAGTGTGTTAGAAAACTTTTATACCAGGAGCCAACACTTCTGAGTCCCAGTCCTAGGTCACCATCACACAGCTAATGACCCTCAGCAATTCAGTTCTGCTCTGTGGAACTTGGTTTTCTAACTGGAAAAGTAACAATTTTCACTGACATATACATTTCCTCCTCAATGCTAAACTTTTATGGTCCTATAATGTTTAAAGAACACTGCTTCTGAACCTTAAGTATCGGAGCCTAGATTCTTCAATCCCAGAGCCCACACACCAACTGTGACCGAGTTCTGCTGACTCTCTCTCTTCAGTGTCTCTCCGGTTTATTTCTTCTCTCTATTCCCCCAGGCCTTCGTCCACATTCAGGCTATTCTATCTCGCACAGACTAAGGCAAAGTTTTCTTAAATGCTTCCCACCCTCCTCTCTTGCCTATCTCCAATATGTTCTCTCCATACCACATCCAGAATATACTTTCTTACACGTATACTCAAAAAGCTAATGTCCCTACATGATTTTTCTATGGCTCTCTATCACCTAAAAGAAAAAGAAAAAAAAAATTCCTGTCCTCTCAATGGAATTCTGGTAATAAACCCACGGGATTATTGAAATAACTGTCTCATGAGGTTTGTGGTAAGAATTAAAGGCTCCGCTCAGTTATAGTGCATGAAGGACCAAGGGCTGCCAGTCTTATATCTACCATGTCCTGCTCTGGGCATTCTAGGCCACAAAACTGATCTATACCTATGACTCCTGGAACAGACCACTCTCTCTGTTGAATCAATGCCAATGCATATGGCTGGATTCTGGAAGAATTCCTCTTCCCACTCTTCCTTTCTCTGCAAATGGGCCCCACCCACCACTCTCTGTCCTCTCCTCCTGTGAGGCCTCCTCTGATAGCTTCCTCCAGCCCTGGGTGCTCCTGTTTCTCTGGCTCTACAAACCCTAAGTAGGTGTCCTATAAATATCAATGATTTGAACGAATCCTCCATCCCGCTGACAAAAGACCAGAAGACCCAAAGTTAAACTCACTCTGGGTTTATATGTGGACCAAATAAGAGTAGTTTCCCTAATACAGCTTTTTGTTTCTTTTTATTCCAAATGACTCCAAAATAAGTCAAGCTTAAAGTGAAATAAAGCTTAAAGTGAAATGATCATTTTTAGCTAGCACTGCAGGATATATCAGAGTACTTCCAATGCGTTTCCACTATACAGACAGCAGCAATCCTGCAAAGATTTAATTAACAGCTCTGCTACCTTAGTCACAAGTCTCACAAACTCTTAAAACTTATGTCCAGAATGTTTTTCAAACTATATTTTGTATTTGTTTCTTCATTTTTAACATACTGGAATATTTCCAATGGTAAATGATGATTTAAAGTCTGTTAATGATTCCTATTTCTTTGGTCCAAGAGGAACAATCTCTTACTGTTTACCAAAGCTCTTTGCCTTTACTTCCAACATACATTTGAGCTTCTTCTGTTAGCCATGGGTTTAATGACAATAGGCCTTATCTAAATCTGGCAGGTCTCTTCTGAACTCTTCATACAAAATTCAACTGACTGCTCACACTGTTCTTCTACTGTCACTATCCATGTAGATAAACTTAGAGCTAATCCATAATTTTTATGAGTGATATATGATTAGATCTTCCAGCTCCCAGCAAGCTGATCAATAGCCAAGCACAGGAACCACAGTGAATCTTACTTGTCAACTAAATGACTAATCAATATGGTCTAGACTAGGAAAGCTTAAACTTGATTTCAGGACAAGAACAAAGTTTCTGCTTTAATCATCAGCATAAAAGTGTAGACTTATTAGAATTAAAATGGAAAACTCTGGTTTTCACAGCTCAGTATCCCATGCAAAAAGGGGGGAAAAAAGAGATTGCTAGAATTTTCCAAGCAGCTATTAGAAATATAATAACACCCCATCAGAATTCCAAAAGCAAAAAAGAAAAATAATTAAGAACTCATTTTTATTTTTAAGACACTCCTTGACCACTATCTTTATATGCTCACTTATTTTGTGTGACTGTATTGACACACAAATGAACAAACACAAACCTATTTAATAAGCTTTCAGGATTGATAAACTTCACCCTGTATTATGATACCTTCAATTCAGCATGTCAGCCACAAAAGGCAGATAGAAACAATATTATTGTCTCCCTCCAAAGTTGAGCCTGACTAAACACAGAAATTATCTATAGCTAACAATCTAGTTTTAAAATGATGACTGTTAAGTAATTTTCTCAACATGTGTTTCTCAGGCTCCAGTGAAGCCATCAAGGAAGGAGCGCAAGCATGCTCACTGTTACCAAGTCCCTCCATTCCCATCTGAAAGAAAATTTCAAAATCCATGGGGGCCAGAACAAAGAAAGAATTGTATTGACTGAGAACACTCTAGAAATACAGAAGAGACTATTTAGTAACTAACCAAATGACCCAAAATTTCTAAGATTTATCAGTAAAAGCTATCATGAATGTTTAGTCTAACACAAGTTCTTTACAACGAACATAAAGCTGGTAAAAGGTTTCCAATTACTTTGTTGATAAATTAAAATATATCAACCCTTTACAGCTAATATATCTAATACATAAAAGCAATGAAAATTATAACTATAATAACATATCCATATTTAAAAGCCTTAATGCCAAAATGGACATCATCTATTCATCCATATGAAAATATTTTCATTTGTTCATAGAAGGCATGGACATTAAAGTTTCAATAAGAAAATGGCTACTTGGATCATATGTAAGGGAATGGTACTTCTACTCTTTCATAGGGTACGATCTTCTTTATCTCGTTTACTCCTTACAGCATCCTTGTGAATGACATAGTTTTACACAGAAATATATACAAGATAACTGAGCTTCTGAAGCATTTAGCATTCTTCCTAAACCACACCATTAATAAATGGCAGCATCTATGTTCAAAGTCTACTGTGCTATCACCAGTGTGCACATTGTTCCAACAGGTTTTGACGAGGTCAAGAGGCCCAGGCACCACTGTTATGACTACTGTCCTGCTGCAAACACTCACAGAAGCAGCAGCTGTAGGGCAGTTGTGGTAGGGCACTGTTTCCTCCTCTATCTTTAACAAAAATTACTAATCTCTCATCCGTCTCAACACACTGCACTGTCAGCCACAAGCAGAGTGGGTAGGTGAAATCTACTTTCTATCCCTTAGTATGTAATGATCAATAATAATGAAGCAGAAACACAATAGTAGTTACTACTAACCACAAGGCCCCAAGAGCTAGTTACCAGTATTCTTTTGCCTATAATATGTAGTTATTCTCAATAGAACTGAAAAAGTCTATTTCTATAGTAGGTCAACCCATTGTACTGAATTCCCACACTTTTCAATTTATTATGCTAATCAGTATTACAGGAACAACACAAAGATGTGGCGCCTCATCTGTAAAAACTTAGAAGCTAGCTAGAGGAAGCCAAACTTACAGTCATTCAAGCTCTCAGGAAGGCCACCCAAGGACGCTGACACAATCAGTCAAAATATTCCCTTGGAAGCAGCACTGCCCTAACCACATGAATGACCCGCTCACAATAATTCCCAAGTACTTGGTTTCCACAAAATTCAAGTTGTTCTATTCATCCACTGACAATTAAAAGGGGCAAGTCTCTTTAAGACCCTAATAAATTTTCTCTGTTTCTCCAGAATAGTTATTTTTTCAGCTGGATTCAATATTGAGTTTCTCTGGATTGAGTACTTAAACTTGCTAGGCCTTGGTTTTTGAATCAGTAAATGGGAATATACACCTACTGTTCACAAGATGAAAAAAAAAAAAGTATGAAAATGCCTAAAAACTGCTGGGTACACAGAAGGTACTCAATAACAATTAATTTTCCTTTTCGTCCAGCTCTGGACCAGATCATTCTCTCTAGTTTTACACCAGGAATTTTTGTTCTCTAAGAACCTGCTGTATTACCATACAGGCAGATAAAGAAGCCCACATTAGAACCACCCATAGACCCCAGAGACAGAGGCAGTTAAATAGCTACGTATAATCAAGGCCTTCAAATAGAAAGCACAACAGTGGAGTTCTTCTCTATCATTTAAAAGTGTTATTTAAAGAGTGGAACGATCAGGCTCAGAGATTACAAAATAGAAGAGATGAAGAACAGAAATTCTTTCTCTGGCGATAGAACCAGTGATGTTACTTTTAAAAGGTGCTAAACAGGAAGTGCTGGTGTGGTAGCTTTTTGATAAGTCAAATGCGACAGCTTGGCTAAGTGTCAGCTGAACTGGCTGAGCCTTGACTTTATAGCAAGCATTCAGGTTCAGAGGGACCATTATTATTCATTTAGCTGCAGCCTGGTGGGACCCATATTTTTTCATTATTTGTGACAGGAAGCCCTTGAGTTGCAGGGCCTGGTGGCAGCAGGCTGGTCCTTTCTGTGAAGGCTAGCAGGACTCAGTCAGGCCAAGGGGAGGGAGCCAAGGTAGGTGCAGCTGTGGCTCCTACAGCCACAGCCCACGGGGCTGCAGCTTTCCCTCACTCACAGAGCCACACTCAATGCTGGGATTAAGCAGACCCTAAGTCCCCGACATTCCCATCTCATTGCATTCTGTCTGGCCACGAGACACAGAAACACAACAGATACTTTCATTTCACCTTAACTGAGCTCTCCAGAGACGTTTCCTGCCTCATTATATGATGTACTAGACTAAGAATGTGTCATCGGTTCTGTAGAAAAGAAAAAAAGGTTCACTCTGTGCTTCTGCCATTTTTGAAGATCAATGGGTTTGTCTTCACAGGTCCCCAGCATTTAGGTACACGACAGTTCATTGGAAGGAGCAAGGTTATAGGGAAAGGGTTGAGAGAGAGGAAACAAGAGGGGAAGACTCGTTGACTTCTGGTGTTTAAAAGTTATTCCCAAGGAACTTGAATTTCTATCCTAAATCCCAGGAAGTCAAAGTGTCATGGTTAATACATGTGAATCACTGGAAAGAAATCTTCCACGTTCTGGCTAGAAGTTAACTTTTGATAACCACAAAGTCCATGAATCACAGGTACTTTATTACTCGACTTCCCCTCAAGGAGTTAAGAGAACGTTACTCAGGATCCCCTCAAGCCCCCAGGAATTAGTCAGGGAAATGTGAGTCTCCCAGGCTTGAGCTCATTTGGGATACTCTCTCTCAATTCTCCTCTGGGTTAATTCCAAAAATGGCATAATAGATGGTGGCGTCTAGTCTTTATCATGCCTTACAGAAGAAGGTGCTTGCTGTGAGTAGTGAGTAGCCTTCTGTGGCTGGGATGGGCGGGCCTGTCTGCCAACGCCCAGGATATGTCTTCAGCATGACTACTTGCCTTTTGAATTCTCAGTCCCTGGATATCTGGGTTTGGTGTTCTATACATTGATCTCTATCTGAAGTTGGCACAGCATAATCAACTTATTATTTTACTGCCCAAAGGTGTACATAATTATGTAATATTCTGTTCTACATATACATTCCTTTTTCTTTTTTTTTTTTTTAGTATGGCCATCCTTGCTTCTCTCAGTTACCTAGTGACTCTCACCCCAATCTTATTCAGGTGTGAATATGGAGGGGCAAAAATAGCTGGAGTAGAACCCTTCTCTGATACTCCTCTCTCACACACAGGAAAACTGTGTTAGAAATCACCATGCAGTGGCCTTGCCCAAAGGAAGGCCACTTTAAGAACTCTCCAGATATGAAAAGGTTAAACCTAAAAATCGCATTTGGCAAAGCTAAGAGAGTCACAACCCTGGTCTGAATCAGAGCTTTGCCACTGGCTGTGACCTTGAGGTAGTCACCCTTCCCTCTCTGAGTCTCAATTTTATGATGTGTAAAAGGAGAAGAGTGCTTAGCTCTAAGGGTCTCACATGCATTTCACAAAAATAATTCTCCACAGATTTCCATTAAACAATGACTCCTCTTATACACAGGGCTCTTTGGTACAATCGGACAATCATTAGCTTTCACTTTTTAAGAGCAGACCAAAGACAGCAAACACGCTACATCTCTGAAATACCATTTTCCTCCCTCTATTGCTTACTATGCTCCCAGCTCTTCATTCCCATACATTAGCCACATTTTAATTCTATTTGCACCAAAAATACTTAAATAATCCCGGATAGTAAAAAGTCTGGAATCCAAACACCTTTGATGTTTGACTTACAAACTTTTCAGCATCTATAACTTTAAGGTTAAATTACATATTTTAATTTATAATATAGATATATTACATATTTTATATTATATTTATATATTTGTATGTCTATAATATTTATATATCTATATTATATATTTATATATATTACTATATATTATATATTTTATATAATTATTGTATGTATTATATATTTATATATCTATATTTCATCTATTATAGACATATTTCATATTTTAATTTATAATATAGTATATAATTATATTATTTTAATTTATAATATATAAATTTAGAATTTATTATAAATTACAAAGGTCAAGTACTTCAGAGGGTGATAAATGATGCATGCTTTCCACACACACCATAAGTCCAAATAAAATCTGCTCTTTAATGACCAACAGAATTACTATCAATTGTGTAAACTCTCACTTGCAAAATTATAAAATGCTTTAATTCTTTATGAAAACCCCAAATAGTAAATTAAATTGAATAAAAGTTTTTTGAATTCTCCTAAAATTTATCAAAACAATGAACAGAGGACAATTTCTTTATAACAAACTTGAAATCACAGCTAAGTGACATAAAAATATTGAAGCACTGGGCAATGCTATTAATTTATGATATTGTGTAAGTTTCATATACATAAAAAGTGAAATGTGTCAATTTCTCATCTTACAATGTGTTAAAATATGTTTAAAGCTTGAAATGCATTTTGATACAATCAAGTATATATATGATAATCAAGCAAATAATAATAACTAACAATAATACCTAACATAGGAATACTTTTCTGACCGACTGGATCCCCCAGGGCCCTGATGGGAATAAATACCCCACAACCTTTTTCTCCTTCCAATCTCCTGAAGGAAAAAGAGCCTATAGGGACATAAAGCAAGGTAGATTTCAAGCACAAGAATTATTAAACACCATATTTTGACTGAGGAAGGTTCACGCATCTGGGCTTTTCACAAGAAGAAAAAATAGAAGGAGCTGTTAATCAAAGTCAATTAATATAATCCAGGGAAAGGGCAAGAGATAAACTCAAACATGTATCAGATGGAAAAATTACCTCTTCAATTACTATACACCCTATATTCCTTAAATTCACAATTAGGTTTTGACTTTATCCTCCCAGTAAGGTGATTTAAATACCTACAGGTTCAATTTCTAACCCGAAACCATTTTATGCGTTACAGTTTGTAGAAGGGCTCCAGCACATTTTAAGGCACATGGGACTTCATTTCAGTTTTCTTCAAAGATAGAAAAGGAAATACTAGCCCTGCACAACCTGTCTGGCCTGACCCAACTCTGTCCTTTCATCCCACTCCATACAAGCTGTGCTGCCTACAGGACACCATGGAGTCGGTCTGTTTCTGGCCAAATGCTTCTGAGCACTTTGGTTTAAAAAACTAAAGAAGAAAAACAGAGTCATTGATAAACTTATCAATGTTTCAGGCTTCTTGCTTTCTGATCAAACTTGTCAGGCTGATGGCACGTCACCACACAATATATCACTAGATTTCTGTAAAATCATCTTTTGATCTCAAGTGGAAAGTAGAGCCAAAAAAAGTACAAAAAGGGGAACACACTGTACATATTTGGAAATCACAATAAATATTTTCAGAATAAAACATACTAAAAATAGCCTAATCCCATCTACACTCTATCATTCTCTTCAGAAGACAGGCTTTATTTTAGGTAGTACAATAGCAGTGGAGGGCTACAAGGGATCTTGAATATATTTGCTCCCTCAACTCTTCCCTTTACAAATGAAAAAAACAAGACTTAAAAATGAGTCTTGTCCAAGTGGAGGGACCAGGATGAGAACTGAAGTCTACAAAAGATTCACGATCAGTATCAGCCATAAATAATGCTGTAATTAAGCACTTAACGAAGAAATCTCAATTAGAAAAAATTCCACCAAAACAAACCAATTCAAAATTGAGCAAAGGACTAGAAAAAATATTTCTCCAAAGAACATTCACAAATGGGCAATAGGGGAAGCCGGAATGGCTCAGTGGGTTAAACACTCGCTTTGCAGCCCTGGGGACCAAGGATCGAATCCCAGCCCGGCCCATGCAGAACCATATGCTGGACTGGGGTGAGCTTCCCATGCGGGAGGCCCCCAGCCCAGCTCCCGCCCACCTGTGTGGAACGAAACCATGTTGAAAAACTGATGACGTCCAACTATGGAGACTGCTCTGGGCCCTCCCCCTTCTCTCTGTTTCTCCCTGCCTCGGTCTCTCTCTGTCTCTGTCAAAAACAATAAAATAAATCTTAAAAAAACAAAAACAAATGGGCAATAAACCTATGGAAAGAGGTTCAACATTGTGAGTAATTAGGGAAAAGCAAATCAAAACCACAATGAGATAATTCCACTTCACAACCATCAGAACGGCTACTACCAAAGAACAAAAAAGGAAGGTAACCAGCACTGGTGAGGATGTAGAACCCTAATGCACTGCTGGTAGAAATAGAAAATGGTATAGCCATTATGGAAAACAGTTTGACAATCCCTCCCTCAAAAAGTAAACAGAATTACCAGTAATTCCACTTCCAGGTATAGATGCAAAAGAAATGAAAGCAGGAACTCCAGCGTTCATTGCAGCATTATTTACAGTAGATAAAAACAACCTAATTGTTCATCAACAGAATAATGGATAAACAAAATAGGATATTTACAATGGAGTATTGTTCAGTCTTACAAAGAAAGAAAATTCTGGCACATGCTATATACAAGCTTGATTAACCTGTGGCCCAGAATGGCTTTGAACATGGCCTAACACAAATTCAGAAACTTTCTTAAAACATTGAGATTTTTTTGCAATTCTTTTTTTAGCTCATCAGCTATCATTAGTGTTAATGTATTTTATGTGTGTCCCAAGACAATCCTTCTTCCAATGTGGACCAGAGAAGCCAAAAGGTTGGACACCTCTGTGCTACAACATGGATGAAACTTGAAAATACTAATCTAAGTGAAAAGGCCTAGACATGAAAAAAAGACAAATACTGTAGGATTCCACTTATATCAAGTGCATTGTATAGGCAAATTCATACAGATGTTTGAATTTGGGACTAGGGGGAGAGAGGAATGGGAAATTATTATTTAATGGGTAAGGGGTTTCTGTTTGGGACAATGAAGAGTTCTAAAATGAATAGTGATGATGGCCATATATCATTGTGAATGTACCCAATGTCACTGTAGTGCACACTGAAAAACAGTTGTAACGGTAAGCGTTATATTTTACCACAACTAATGAAAAGGATACAATAGGGAAAAAAAAAATCAGTCATGAAATAAGGGCTTGGGGTCTTATGAAGATAGGCAATAAAATGCTTCACTCCTATACTAATAAAATTAAGAACAGGCATTTCATTCATGTAAAAAAAGCACAAAAGAACTGAAAATGCCAAGTTTCCTGGGCAAAATGACCAAAACATAAGGGGAAAACTGCTCTAATGAGGTTATATGTAAGTGAAGGCAATAGCTTTTACTTGCTTTCTGCGGCCCTTCCTCAGTCCAAAAGCAAATGCTTGAAAACATGATACACATCATTGTCCAGCTAACCTCGACTGTTTTAGCCGCAAAGAGGTTTTGCCTTTTTCAACAAATTAAATACTGTGCCAGGCTTTTTTAATGCTTTGATGGTTTTTTTCTTTCAAACTTGGCAAAATACCCTTTCCAAAGGCATGTGTGAAGATTATCTGGGTTAGTAATAACAAACCTATATGCTCCCAAGGTGCTATGTTTATTTGAAACTGTGAGGATGCTCACGTTCAAATAAAAACACAGCCTTTGCTCCTTTCCCCACTGCCATCACAGACACTTTGCAAATGAGTGTCCACAGGAGCAATGGTTAGTGTTGAAAAGTGGTTTCTATTATACCATCCCATCTGAGATGCGCGAAAAATGACTTCTGTGCTAAGCGTTTTCCCATTACCGGTATTTCTTAACTTCATTTTCTAAAAAATCACCATGGAGGCCAGTTATGCTCACTCATTGAGTCATCCTGAGACATCCTAACTATCTCAATTCTTGTACCCGCTGAAATCCAGCAAGATCATCTCATATAAATTGTCAAATGCAAATCAAGTCTCCAGGAGCCAGTGTCCAGTTTATTAGGTAAGACGCATACAAGGATGGCTAAAAAGCTAATTAACAGTTTGAGCTTCAGCAGCATCACCAAAGGAATACACTTGTGGCAAAATGCTGGAGAGAACAATCCTGAGGGAGGGCTCTCCAGAGATCTGGACAAAATGTCAGAGCAAGGATCGAAGACGCTGACCAAAGGGAAACAATGGTGACACTCAGAGCAGAGTTGCTCTAGTTTGGTACCGTGGACATTTTGAGCCACATAATTTGTTGTTGGGCTTTCCTGTGCAATATAAGATATTTAGTTGCATTTCTGGCCCCTCAATTTGGACAACCAAAAATGTTTCCTGAAACTTCCAAATGTCTCATGGAGAGGGCTAGCTGTCCCGGGTTGAGAACCATTAGACAAACTCAGCTTTTCTCCGTCCCATCTGCATTATGGCTGTGAACCAGACAGATATTTCATAGTAGGAGAGGGCACTGAGTGAGCACTCAGAGAAGGATGTGCCTGTTAGATGTAGGTGGATGAAGAGGAAATCAGAGACAGGGACTGTGACACAGACCCGCATGTCAGCAGACCACATTGGAAAGGGGGAGAATCCAGAGTGAGGTGAAGGAAATACAATGGGCTTTTGGTGGCACAAGGAAGGGGAGTCTCAGCTTTGCTACCTTAGCTCATCAATACCTGTTCACTCTTACTCTCCATTAATTTTCTTTTCTGTGCTGAAAGTGCTCTCAGTATGTTCATATGTAAATCAAAATCCAGACACCATAAGTAGGACAGTTCAGGATAGAGATTTTATTTTATCAGGAAGTCAGGATGATGGTTGCGTGACAGGTTTGGACAACTCAGTGTCATCCAAGTATATTTTCTCTAAAAGATGGTATCCTCAAATACTTTCAAAATGCTTACTACTAATCACAAGTAGGACACAACTAGAATAAGGATCGACCTGTATAAATATATCTTTCCTTACATCTCTCCTAGAATAGCACATCTACCTCCAACTACTAGTAGGCCAAGAGTGTCACCCTGGCTACAGTTGTACAAATCCTGTTGGTGAAGGGATTTGGGCTATATCCCAAAGGTGGGGACAAAAGTCAGTCAGTTGTGTCACTTCCTGGGATGCTGGCCACACTGCAGGAACCAGCTTGCTACATTGGAGCAGAGAAGGTAGAAACTTTTTGGAGAGCTTGACACATACCCCTTAGAATTCAGGAAACACGGTGAGCAAAGAGATGCTCTGCCTGTCCCCTGGAACATTCTGAAGGCAGGAGGCAGGCTACAATGGGTTGAGGTAGTAGGGTAAAGAAAGAAAGAAGTCTGTACCCCAGCTTTTCATGTAAGGATGGCATGCTGGTGGAGCTCTGCCCAAGAGGCCTCCTGGCAGGCTAAGGAAACCTCAGCTTTAAGAGGGATAGGAATCGAGGTAGAAGAATTGCAAAGGGTTATCTTTTGATTATATGGTTGATTCTCTTCTGGCATTTATAAAACACTTCCTAATCCAGTATCAGCTTACAGAAACTCAATAAATCAGCATAATTCATGATAATATATCTTTCTAAAAACATTATTTATTGTGAATTAGTAATACCTTAAGTGCTTTCTTACTCAAAAGGGTGACCCATGGGCCAAGTAGCATCCCAAACTTTGGTAACCTGTTAAGAATGCAGAACCTGGGGCCCCCCTCCAGACCGACTAAATGAGAATCTGCATTTTACCAAGATGCACAGTGATTCCTATGGTGATGAGCATGGGCTTAGATTACGGGATCTCTACCAGAGCTGGACATACGTAACAACAGCCTGGGATGTGAGCTGAACATCTGCCCCTTCTAAGTAATCCGTAGGGCATTCTGTGGTATAACCAGGACTGAGAAACACTGATTTAGGGCTGCAGAAAGCAGGCATTTGAAGTCAGGTTTCAGTAAGAGCTCTGACCTATTGTCCTACGGCCCCACCATAAACATTTTTACACAGGTGAATCAACTTCTCTTACCGGAGAGGTCATTACCTCCCTGCCAACCTCTAGCAAAACACATAAATGAGCTACAATTTTGTCTCCACAATCAGCGAGGATTCCTGTTCAAAATGATCAAGAAGAACAAAAATGGCATGCCCAGTGGGGACACACAAAACAACACAGGTTGAAGGCCTCCAACTTGAACCCCGTCCATGGCCACCTGGGATATGTCAGTTTGACTCAGCGCTGACTTTTCATAAGAGCTTGTTATTTGTGAATGAAGATGAAAGGAACCATTCACCAGCCACCACCAAATTGTTAGGTTTTCTTGTCTAGATTCTGTCTTGAAGAAAGAAAGAACAGGACCTGATTTAAATCAGACCCTGACTTAGCCGCTGTTATTGCTGCTTACCCAAATATTCAAACTCAGCCACCACTGGAACAGATCAAATTTCAAGTAACTAGCTAAAACAGAGCCCAAACTCTTGAATCCCAACCTGATTTCTAGGACAGGCTATTAGGCAAATTGACACTATTAGTCCCTGATGCAGTCTGTTTCTAAGAGTTAATTTCCTTACATGAGATCCCTCAGAATTCTGAAGTTTACAAGTAACTGCCAGGTAAAAAGAAGAAATACTTCCTCTGGCAGAAAACGGCCTATAACATGATGAAGTTTGACAGAAGGGAAATGATAATTACTGTATGAACAGCACAGTCAGAAGTCTTTTACCAAATAAGGTTATGATTTCTGCAGTGAGTATATTTCAATAAAATTGTATTTTCAGCTTGAAGAGCTTAGCTTTTTTTAAAAAAAATGGTACAATACAGAGTAAATTCTGTTTAATACTAACTCATCTATTTACCGCATACACAACTTTGGCATGAATCTTCTTTTTTTTCTTTTCCATACATCGTAGTTTTCCCGGCATGTATGAGACCCTCAGATGTTTCTAATTACCCTTTGTGTACACCCAATAAAACAGCTGGCCCAAGATGTTATTGATACCACAAGAATATCCCGAGGGCTCATAAATCACCTTTTCTTCAGAAAGGGACAAGGCAGTGACAAAAAAAAACAAAAGACAGATTCTAACCTTGCTAATTAAGATAGTTCTAGCACACTTCTTAATTTGCTGGGAAATGGGCAGTCATCTACTTTCCTTGCTGCAAAAGATTTTAATGTCAAGTTTCCGTTTTGCCTTTTCTAGGGAAAATGTGATGAGACTTGGGCTGGGTTTTCACACTAGGAAAGCTTAGAAAGTCCCCATTACCCATAACAAATTTTTATTGAATATGATGGGCATCTGTAGTTTGGTCTCAGAGTGAAGAAATCTCTCATTATTGCATAAAGTTGTTTCTTTTTTTCCATCAAATCTTACAAAAAGCCAACGCTGCAGTTATGCCTGTTTTTCAGTAATTATTACATGAATCTAAATTCAAGATAATAGACTTGAGCAGTGAACCATTCCTTAAGCCCATACCTTTCAACTAAACCAAAAATCGAGTTTTAATAAGTGCATTAATGACAGCATTACATTAAATGGGCAATGGAAGGGCATATGTTTCTTCACATTTTCTTTTGTCTTATAACTTTGGGGAATATATCTCAGACTTCCTCACTAACTTTATCCTTCCCCATTTGGTAGTTATTTTATTTTCCTGGACTGTGTAGCATGAAGATGACTGTGTGGCTGCCCTCAAAAACATTTTCACATCACTTGTGATGTTAGTTCCAGGAGGTCTTTCCAACAACACACCGATGCATTATTTCTTTTCCACTTGGAAAATACATATGTACCTGGAGATTAAAAGCTGATACAAATGTTTGACTTTTATGCTAAAATGCCAGATTTAGCCCAACTCTTATGCCAACAAATGCTGCAGGTATATACCGTATCTACTTTACATCCAGCCTCCTTAAATTTACTCCAACCTGGGAGCCCAGAGGTAAATTACGCAAATGACAGCAAAGTGAATAGCACAAAGCAGGATCAAATGTTATAATCATATATCACTGGAGATGCCCCCATCTATTCAAGATGATTACTTTTCCTCCTGACCACAGCTTTTGGTTCCAAAAAGTGCTACATTGTTTCAATGCTCTCACCCTTGACAGCAGGCTTGGCAACTTGCAAGAGCTTCCTGTAAGCAAGTGAACCTCTCAAGGGGGTGCATGATCCAAGGCAGAGGGGCCGGCCCTACTATGTTGTGTTGGCCGTATAATAACAATATCCAACATTACACGTTGCACACAGTCTAGCCTGCCCAGACCAAGTCTAAATGTGAGCAAGAGCCTCTGCCTACCAGGAGTGAGGACATAATGGAAACATCCTTTTGTATCTTTCTTGAAGCTGTTACACTTGTCAGGATTGCTAAACAAAGGAAACTGTCTCCGTGGTACACAGGATGCATACCCGAGCCAAGCTCCAGGAGACGTAGGTGTTCTCTCCTGTATCATGGGACACAGAGGTTGCAAAGTAAGAGCGGGATGTGTTATCTTCAGAGGAGGAAGGGTCTCCTTCAAATGAATCCATGGAGCCCACATACACCTTCCGCCTGCTTCTCTCATGAGCCTCAGCACAGCTCTGCAAGGATGGCAGGGCATTACTGGATTCGTTTGACCAGTGTGGAATCAGAGGGGCGGCATCACCAGCCCAGGGTGCCAGGACCAGGCAACAGCACACCTGAGCTACATCACCACGGGCCAGCTGCCATGGTGATGACCAGACACGTAACTGGAAACAGAAAAGCAGCCTAGGCAGAAACATTTAAAACGGAACTTGCGGCTGTGATTTAGACTGTGGGAGTAGGAAGCAGGATTTCCGTGTAGAAGAAACAGCTAAAGGTATGGAAATCCAATTGTACTCTGCCACGAGTAGAAAGTACACTGCAGTCAGTGTTAAAAATGTAAAATTCAAACTCCACGCAAAGTGCTACAAAGGTGCCCTTTTGCACGTGTCTTGTAGTCAGTGGAACATCTTTCTCCTTTCCTGTGACCGCCCCACCCCCTGACCCCCGATCTCTCAGATGATTATGTGACTCCTGTGATTTCAGTTGCCTGGGAAGTCAGGATGAAGTCAGATCAGGAAACATCTGTCTGCTCCACCACTGCAGGGCACCTGCGCAGACAATGTGCTCTGTCAACAAAAATGCAGTCAGCATCTCCAAAGGGAGAGACAGCACTGGCACTGGAGTTGCCAACATGAAGTGGACAGATCTCTGTGCCCAAACAGTTTAGAGCATAGAGGAAGAAACCAGGGTGAAAACAAGGGAGGGAAGTCAGCTTCGCAGTGTGGGCAGTGCTTGGCTAACCCTTGAAACAGCAGTGGGTGAGCACCCAGATTGGGTGGAAAAGCGCACCAGCCAGACAGAGCCAACAGTGTGGACCCCGACCCCGAGCACACTGGCCTCCGAGCCCTGGGGGACCTCTGCTGTCCCTGAGAGCTCAGCTTGGCAGAGAAAAGGGGCTCAGCCAACGCGAAGGCCAGGCAGCAGCTAATCCTGAGGGCCCCACAAGCTATGCTAAGCAGTGTGGAGTTTTCCAAAGATCATTCCATATGCTCAAGCTAAGAGACTAGGAAAGAATACACACTTTGTGACATCGTGTAACAGACTCCAAGGAATTTTGAA
Organism: Craseonycteris thonglongyai; assembly: GCA_004027555.1. Lineage (NCBI taxonomy): Eukaryota > Metazoa > Chordata > Mammalia > Chiroptera > Craseonycteridae > Craseonycteris > Craseonycteris thonglongyai. Next base: position 40,088 of record PVKE010002869.1, read on the forward strand.
AGGTCATTTATTCTAGGCTAGCCCAGCACAACCCGTTTAAGGCGTCCGATCCACCTCCATGATACAGGCCAGGCATGGCTTAAGAGGAACAATCAATCACACATGCCTTTCTCACTGAAATAGCAAACTGCTGAACCCTCTTTTACCTACAGTTAATTTGTTTAAAAACTGTCCTCCTGACTTCAGACACAGCCTCTTATGCTACCACTGTGAAGCCCCTGAATATCTTTGGAAATATTTCTCTTCAACCAAACAGGACCTTATTTTCTACTGATTTTGGCTGCTTGGATCAAACTATGGCACCTCCTTGGTCCAGCTAAGCCCAGGAACCACCTTTCCACACAGCCCTCCTTTACTTGGTACTCTCCCCTACGCGCACACACATGCGCACACACACACACAGGTGCAGGAACCAATTTTTTTTCCCTTACATAAAAGAAAGCTCCATACCAAAATCATGTGATATGATAGAAAATAATGGTGGAAGAAGAGGTGACACAGCCTTTTTAGTAACTCGTTTCTATTTCTAAGGCCCGATACTTTTGATCACAAATAACCAAGATTCCTTCTGACATCATTCCAGGAACTTGCTTGCCTCTATGCTCTGTGCCTGAGGCTCTTAATCTATTCATATGCTGCCCTGATCCCACAGAGATGGACAAAACCGAACCCAAGACAACATACAGGAAAAGGTTACATGACGTCTCCTAACTAGCCTTTGGTAGATGTTCCGCCACTTAAATAAGATAACAAACAGTCACAAAGTTAGGTCATGAAGTTTGGGAGGTTCCCTCACAGAGCTCACTATTCACCCTAATAAGGTCTCTGCTCAAATATCATCTCAGCAGACAGCCCTCCCTGACCAGCCCAAAACAGCAATCCACACGTTCCAGGAGCGCTCCCAATCTGTCCCCTCCTCCAACCCTGTTTCTTCACAGCATTTATCCCTCCCTGACACTGTATCACATAGAAAGCTTCTCCCAGTTCACTTCTGGTAGTACAAACTGACAGTATTGAATACTCACACTATTTTTTCATCTTATTGATTGTGGTAAATAAAAATACATGTGCCATAAAATGTACTATCTTAACCATTTCTAAGTGTACAGTGTGTCACATTAAGTACATTCGTACTGTTGAACATTCAATCCCCAGAACTTTTTCATCTTGCAAAACTGAAACTCTCAGGAAGCCGGGATGGCTCAGTGGGTTAAGCGCTCACTTTGCAGCCCCAGGGACCGAGGATCGAATCCCGGCCCCAGCCCATGTGGACCCATATGCTGAACTGGGGAGTGCCCCCAGTTCAGTTCTCACCGGGTGAGACCCCGGCCCAGTTCCTGCCCTGTGCAGCCCCACTCCCACCTGTGGAATGAACTATGTGGAAAAACAAATGATGTGCAACTATGGAGACCGTTCTGGGCCCTCCCTTTTCTCTCTGTCTCTGTCTCTGTATCTCTCTCTCTGTCAAAAACAATAAAAAAAATAAAAAATAAAAAATAAAACTCTCTACCCATCAACAAGCAGGCCCCTATTTCTCCTCTTCACCAGCCCCTGGCAACCACCACTTTCTTCCTCTACGCATCTGACTACTCCAGATATCTCACACATGTGGAATCACACAGTATTTGTTTTATGGGACTGGCTCATTTCACTGAGCATAACGTCCTCAAGGTTCATTCATGTTGGACTGCCACATTATATTTTTTAATTTTGCAGGGTTAAGGACTTTGTCTATTTTGTTCATTGCTATATTGAATGTCTAAACCAATGCCAAGAACATAGGAGGTGCTCAATAAATACATAGTAAATGAATTAGTGTTCCCCATAGCAGCCTTTTATGGGTGTTCCACACCTTACATACAATTAAAAAGGAAAATGCCTTACATATGGCATTTATTCAATATTAGAAAATAAAATAATATAAAAAGATTATTTTTGAGAGTAGTTTCTTCGACAACTTCTTAAGTATTCTAAATTGCCCACATAAAAGGCAACCACTTTCTTTTCGTATTGTATTGGATAGTCTTTAGTAAAAACATAAAGTCTATACCATGCATTAAGGAAAAAATAGAGAGCGTCAGTTAATCTGAGTGATATGTTAGCACTGCATTGGTTTTGTGCTGGATAAACATCAAGGGATCCAAACAATAATAACTGGCAGAGGACGAAAGACTCAGTGTCTGAATTAAGTTGCCAGAAAAAAAATCTCAATGCCTCCTGCTCCTTGAACAGTTATGTTGGTTTATTTAATGCCTCATTGAGAGAATTTTCTTTCCTCCTTATGAGAGAACCTACATAATGACTATAGCAGCATGGCCTGCTTCCATTACTCATCAAAACACTGTAGGATTAAGTTGATTTTGTGAGTTACATGGGGAGATGTCCAGTGCAGAGCAGCAAACCAACCTCAGAACAGATGAAATCGGCTAGACCTGGGGTGTCCAACCTTTTGACTTCCCTGGGCCACATTGGAAGAACAACTGACTTGGGCTACACATAAAATCCACTAACACTAAGGATAACTGATGAGCTAAAATAAATTTAAAAATCACCCCAAAAAATCTCAATGTTTTAAAATAAGTTTACGAATTTGTGTTGGGCCGCATATAGGTTGGACAACCTTGGGCTAGAGGTTGTCACTATGACGTGGGCTATGCAGAAGCTTATTTAGATTACTAAAACACTAGTTTCCATCCCTAAAAACAGAACTTCCCTATCTTTTTTCCCAAAATGATAAATATCAATGTCCCCTTTCCAGAGAACTTTAGTAAGGCCTGAAATAGTGAAATCCTAATTCCTAAACTTCAAATTCAAGGCACTCCACAACCTTACCCCAATCTACCTTCCCAGACTTGTCACCTATTATTACCTTCCATGCGTACGTTTAAGGGAAACTACTCCAAATTCCCAGAAACCACCTCTGCCTTCTTGCCTACATGCCTGATTCTGATGGGCATACTCTTCCTTCCTGTATCAACTTTACCTCTCTCCTCCCTCTAGTTGCCATTCATCTTTATTTTGGAACTTACCAATGTTTCCAGCTGCTCTGCCCCCATCAATCTACAACCAGGCAACTTGCATTTATTTACCCAGCTCACACTATGAGCCACCTGTTTAGTAGCTGGGGGTAGTGGTGAACTAAACAAAATAGTTGCATACCATCCCTTTTCTCTCCTCTCTGTCAGCTAGAATTGGTATCTCCTCCCCTGGGCTCCTGTTGAGAGATTTCTACTTTTCATTTTTTTTGAGTTAGGGTTATTTATATGTACTCCTCACCTCCTCCTTAAATTGCAAGCTCTTTGAGGGCAGCTATATGATTTACATGTCTTGGAAAATCTAATACAGTATTTCATACATCATCACCTAAAATATGATCCCAAGAGGCAACATGGGAGGGCAGGACATATTTGCACTCTGGGATAAAAAAAGTGACTTAAAATCACCTTTAATCAACCTACTAAAGCCTGGGTACTCACATCTACAAAATATGATACTACCATTTCTCTCTCTCAGGGGAAGTAAGCATCAATTGAAGTAACATATGGGAACATGCTTTTTAAATTAGCAAATACTTTTTAGAATTATTCAATTGGTGCTAATGGAATATGAGTCCCTTATAATCTCTCAGGGAAAACATTATATAAATCAACTGTGTCATTTTAACAATCATAATTGCTTTTCAATGTCTTTCTAAGTAAGTTATGCCAAGGGACAGTATTATTTTATTTGAAATATTCTGGTTGCAACAACATGAATTCCAACGCTCTTCTTATTAGAGGAACTTACAACTCTATAAACAACCTAAAAATACCAGACGGTCATCTTCATTATATCCCTATGGAATGGAAAGAATCCATTAAAGCAACACTAGTTAACCTGCTGGCCCACCCAACTGGGGATATGTTTCCATTTTTTAAAGAGGCAAAGGGAGGGAAGATAAGGAGGCATACCTCACGATGTCACAAAAAAAGTCATAATAATTAAAAGTCTGCTTCACAGGAAATGCCACTTCATGTCAATGTGCTGTTACATCATACCAATAGCATGTTCATAAAAACGAGTTTATTCTAGAATCTCCGAGTACTTCCCTTGGATGTCATCCTCATTCAAACCACATTTTGAGAGTCACATTAAATTACACTTAAGATTTCTCCAACTGAACACATAACAACAGTGCCTGCATCGGCAGCACATATACTAAAATCAAATACTCAACGACAGAGACTTTATGCTTCATAGTCAAGAAAAATGTACCTGCCTCTCACATCTGAACAGCCCAGACTCACTATCACCATGGACCAGAAAGACCACCATAGAAAAAGCACGAAAGAAGGAAGAGAATAACATCACCCCAGTGCCTACTACAGAACCACCCTCTCTATGCCTGTATTCACCTGCATTGTGTGGAGGAGAGACCTGGGCCCTGTAAGAGATGGAGCCAGAACATGCCCAATGGCCATGGCAAAGCCAAGATCTGAACCCAGGGCTGTTGGTTTCTCAGTTGTTTATTCTGTTACACCATCCAGCCTTTCCACAAAACCCAACTCTCCATGAGGTCCTTCAACTTGTGCCGTCACCACATCATGGTCAGAGACCCCAGGGAGTTAAGTCAACAGGGCACAGAAGGAGACTCAAGTTCCTGTCCTAGCTCACTGACCTGCTGTGTAACAAAGGCAAGCTCACTTATGCCTACGCTTCCTTATCGAAAATACAGTGACAATAATACCCGTCCTACGTTCCTTCAAACAAAATAAATGATCATGCAAATGTTCACAATTAATTCCTCTGTTCTGATTATCAAAATGGATTATTTAATTAAGGTGCCTTCACTAGAAAGTCCACGTGGTTTTCCCTATATTATTTTGACTCCTTGGAACAGAGATAGCAAACTATGGCACTCAAGTCAAATGTGGCCCACTGACTGTTTTGCAACAGAGCCACACCCATTCTCCACAGACTCTCTACAGCTGCTTTCACAACACGACAGAGTTAAATAGGGGAACACAAACTGGATTGACTGCAAAGTCTAAAATATTTACTATCTGGCCCTTTACTGAAAAATTTTGCCAGGCCCCACTGTTAGTAACCAAAGAGACTAGCTAACAAGTTACAATAAATTTTGAATTTTTCTCAAACTATACCATTTTCCATATACATAACTTATTGGTCAAAAGATTTCATGTATCATAAACAAATATACCGAGAAAAGCAAGAAATTAGAAGCCATTTTTGTAAGAAATAGTTATATTAAAGCAGTAAAGTTCACAAAGGTATCTCGTAGGTTGAAAAATAAATTTCCAAAATTTTCCGAAGACTCATAATCTATACATTTTACAAAAATTACTATTCTTAAAAAAAATTAAATCTTGTCCCTCAAATTATCCAGCATTTGAATTAAAATGTAAAGACAGAAATAGCTCAAGACGTAAATGAGATATTGCCCATGATTGCCAATGTAAAACTGTTCATTAATATGCCCTCTCTCACTTTTGCTTTTAGTTAAACTACTCTGCCAAACCTTTTGTGGCAGAGTTGAGTTCCAATTTTGAAATATTTTTGTAAATAATGTGTCTGCATTTTATATTTTCAATAGGCTACGTGTATTCTCTTCTTAAACATCTGCTCAAATGCCAGATAGGAAAGTGTGCAGCGTGTTTTAACAAGCAGACTTCCTCTGTTTCTCAAAGCCTTTAAATATTTAGTTTCAAAATGAATACTCTATAAGCCAAAAAATTACCACCCATCTGATTACTCTGTCATTTCTACTGTAAGGATTTATAAAAAATGCAAGGGGGCCGGGGTGGGGGGAAAGCAGACATTGTTGGTGATGATGGAGGAGGGAAAGCAATGAGAGTAAGGAAAACAATCAAGAAAAGTAAAAGTTAGGAAAGCCATTAAGCCTTATAATAACCTGTCGGGAATTGCCTTTTCCCTTCCCTTCTTTGTCCATAACCCTCCAAAAATGCCAGATAATAATAATATTCAAAAAAGATTGTAAGACTTTAGAGATGGGCTGATGTGGAGAGGTCACTAAATATAAGCCGTTTATTTTATGGATGAGAAAAACTGAGGTTCGGGAATATGAACTGTCATGCCTGGACTAGCTAGCAGCTAGTGGCAGGACCAGGACCAGAATCCAATCTCCTGATCATCAGTTCAACACACTTCCCATTAGACTCGGCTCTCTGCCCTGCTAAGCATAATGTGCCATTTGGCACCTACTAGCTAAATTCTTTAAAAAATATGCCCAAAGTACGCCTATCATAGCCAGGAAATTCATAATACCCTTTTAAATAGTATCTATGGGCACATGTTATTTCTAAGTACAGACTACCAAGAATACTGCTTCAACCTCATAAGGATTAGAACGCACAATCAAGACAAATAATCAAAGAGCTAATAAGGACTGAAGCTGCCCCCTTGATTTCTTGATGAAAATCAGTTTGAAATAGACACCCCCTTCTCCTAAGCCACAGACACACACTCCCAAGACTAAACAGCAATAGTCCATAAAAAGACTAGATCTAGCCAGTGTTATTATCTGTCTGACATTTGGGTTATTCCTGTGAGTAACTCATAAAGTAACGTGGGTGTCTGTGATTATTTGAGTACACATGGCAAACCATAATTGGTCAAAAAATAATAAAAGACCTTTTTCCGTGACAAAAATACTGTATTGAATGACAAAATGGCAGGGTGACAGCACTCAGTGGACCGCAATACTTTCTCCATTTACAAAAAAAAAGAAAAAAGGAGACAAAAAGTTTTTTTTCAAAGTAAAAAAGCCTTTTTTTGCAGTCAGTAACTACCATAGTTCACTTTTAAATTATTTATGAAATATTGAAAGGTTCTGAGTGCTGACAGTAATCTACTAGCATATCTTCCCTCAAATCCATGTCATATATCAATTTTTAATTTAGTCTTTTGCTACACAGCAGAAACGTGGCCAAAGATGCAAGTCTGTGTCCCTTTCTATAACCAAAATACAGGATTTTGACAATTTTTGAATTTCTTTAGAACATGGCTATTTGTGAAGTAAAAATTTAAATTTAGTCACCACCATCCAAATTTTACAACATGAGTCAAATC
>PVKE010002869.1:47276-77806 GCA_004027555.1 Craseonycteris thonglongyai
TATCCGAGTGGCCATTTCTCTAAGAAACCCATAATCAGGTTAAAAATTATTCCAAAAGTAATTTAAAAGATCTCCTGGGGGGGGGGGGGGAAAGGCGTAGTTCTACTCATAGACAGAAGAACCCCATTCACGCAGAGAGCAGCATGTGTGGAGAGGTGGGAAGGGGGTGTCTTACTGTGACAACCTCGTAAAACTACTTGGGAAGGACAGTTAGGGACTGTGGAGGAACTCACCCACTCGGAAGTTCGTGGCCGTCAGGGTGTCGGCAGCATGACCATTCTCACTAATGAGAGTGGTGGTGTTCCCCTTCTCACAGCTGTTCTGACAGCTGCCCTTGGTGCAGGTCACTTTACAGATGCTCGGAGTAAAGACCACCTTGATGCGGCCAGTGTGGTTACTCACTAGGAGCGGAGGCAGGGAGAAAAAGAACAACAAACACATCAGCTTAGTATCCATGAACTTGCCTTAGGAAGTTTAGGGGGGGAAAAAAAGGAAAGGAAAGGAGCGAGAGGGGGAAAGAGAGCCCACAACCCGACAGGTTTAAGGAAAGAGGGAAGCCTTCCGTGTGCGCTGCTCTGTATCCAGTGGTGTCTCTGAAACAGGAGTAGGAAGCTTAGCAAACAGAACTCTGGGATGCACTCCAAAACCACATTTGAAGTCGAGTCACTGGAGTGGGATTACTAACCACAATGCTGCACTTTATTCACGGGCAGACAAAGAGCAGTACCGAGGGCACGACAGATGAAAGAGCCAACCCTGACAGGCAGATGTAATGCAAAGAGGTTGGCCATGCACCTAGTGCTGAATAAACTCTTGTGTCCTCGCCTTGCATACTTTCCCTGTTTCTCCACTTATGAAGTCACTATTTGCAGCCCGACCCCTGGAAATGTTTTAGGCATGCGGCATGTCTGAAAACATCTGTCTCAAATCTCCTGGCACTCTCAGCTGAAGTGATCGAATCCTGTGACGCAGCTGCAGGAGCCCGTTGCTTTTTCGCAGCTCTGGGGCGTGATGTCGCCGTGTAAATGTATGCGACACACAGTTTTGTTTCACCGCCAAAGGGGTCCCTCTAAGAAACAGTGAGGCCAGGTCACAGGGCTAAACGGCTGCCTCCATTCAAATACCACCCTGAAGCTCTCACCACTACTACAGCCACAGCCCACCTCAGGCAGGTATTTCTTTCATGCCCACAGCCCTCTCTTTACCAAACGCTGTAACCTGACTGCATAGCAGAGACAGCACAAGCTCACACAACGGGCAGCCACCGAAATGTCAGATTCTGGGTTTGGACTCTGGCTCAACCGTGCTGTGGGACTTTAGGCATGTCATTTCACCTTTTCTCTAAAACACGGAGGGAAGTGGGACTGATGTTTTCTAGCCCGTCCTAGCTTTCGCTGTCTACATCAGGGGTCAGGAAACTATGGCTCCAGGATCAATTTTGGCCCCCTGCCTGCTTTTGTAAAGTTTTACTGGAACACAGCCACACTCATCCATTTCTGTATTATCTATGGCTGCTTTTGTGCTATTAATATAAAAGCAAAGCTGCACACAGGCAATGTATGTGGCCTCACTCAGAAATGCTGTTCAGAGCCAAGTCCCAATAGAAACTCTCAGGCAACGTGCACCACAGAAACCCTATTCTGACTTCCACTCCTGGGACTTGCCCCCAGCCAGGTCGTTCCCCTTGCCAGGAGCCTCGGCAGAACACAAAGATGGCAGCAGCACCTGAAGTCAGATGGGTCATCTCTGAGACTGGTAGAAAGCAACGACCTTCCCATCGCCAGTGTGTTACTGCAAGGGCCGATGGGGAGACAGGCTCTGGACCAGCCTTCCCTCTGCCATCTCCTGCCTGCCAGAAGCAACTCTCCCCATTACCCTGCTTTGATTTGACCAGGATTATATTTTCAGAAAATCAGCCCAGAGGCCTCTCTAGGCCCTCAACAAAATAAATTGCAATCAAAATCTAAGCTTGGAAATGACACCTTAACAAATAAGTCATTAGAATGCCAAGACTGAAAGGGCCTCAAAGTTCCTCGGACGCTATCTCCATTTAAGTATTTCTAGTGACAGGGAGCTCATTCCCCACTAAGATCTCACATTCTAGTTGTGGGCGGTTCCTAACAGGTGCTCTTCCTTCTTGAACTGAAGAACGTCCTCACAGTCAATTGCACCCCTTAATCCTAATCTAGCTCCCCATCATCTCACAAGGCAATCAATGCCTCTTTTGCAAGACAACCCTTCAGCCGCTCAAAGAAAGCTGACCTTAGAAGGGACTTGAAGAGACTGTCATGGGTTGGCCCTCTCATTTTACAGAAGCAAACCATTCCTCTGGTTGAGAAAAACCCTCATGGTTCTTTTCAAATATTTTTCCAAGACCATGTCTCATTCACCAGTAGTTCTAACACAGGAGATCAGGACATACAATCTGAGGTGACCAGATAGCCCAGTGGCCAACCAGATCTTCCAGCATCTTACAAAGCTGTGCCCAAAAACTTTTCCCACAAAGGGCCAAACAGTAAATATTTTAGGGCTTTAGGTCTAAAGGACACTGTTGTAACTATTAACTCTGTTGTGGCAGCAGGAAACCAGCCTGTCAAAACAATATGTAAATGAACGGGTGTCACTTTATCTAAAGAAGCAGTTTGTCAACCACTACTTTAAACACTAATATGACATTCAAAATTTTTCTAAGATTGAAATTAAAAAAAAACAAAACTACAACCGAATTCTGATTTCATGATCAGACAGAATTCACGTAGTTTGATTTGTCTTACAGTAGCACACACACACACACACACACACACACACACACACACACACACACACAATCAGCCTACATTCTAAATTGTCAAACCATGCTTACAAATACCTTGAGAATACTTTGTATAAGTGTGTAAAGCCCAAGGAGGGGGAAAGAGAGAGAGAGAGAAAGAGAGAGACAACATCGTCCCATTTCAAAAGAATATAAACTTGAATTTTTTTCTGGCTCTTGGTACAATAATAAAATTAGAAATGGTGTGCCAACTATTTTGTCTTCTCTGGCATTAACTTGTAGCACCAGCAGCTGCCATGCAGATGCTCATACCGTCACCTAAATTATGCTCACTTAGGCAAGCAGAGACATCCAAAAAAAGCAAGCACTTAATCATTATTCCCATTTCACCTCCCAGCTACAGTAGTCACTTCATAGGCACTTGAGAATCTCTGGACCTATTGTTTTTTAAAAACTTAGTATATTTCTTTGCCAAAAAAAAAAAAAATTTTTTTTTGGCTTAGAATCATCTGGATTTTTAAAAAGGCAGAGACAGTTTCATATGACTTAATTCTGATTTGTACAATGTTCACATCTTCTTGGAAGTAGAAGATACATTTTATTTCATATTTCCCTTTGTGTTTTACAAAAATTCTGGTATCAAGTAATCAAATTCTAAAACAGATACTTGTATTCTCAGCAGGTGCACTGGTGTCTGCACAACACATTTATTTCTTCATTAGCATGAACTTTGTGTTCCACATCAAAGTCAGTACTGAAAAACAAACTCACAACTGTTTGACCCTAGATCGTCATTCATACCTCTAACAGGATCTCCACAAATATTAAATGGATTAGAAAATATACTCTCCTGTCCCCACTCCTTTAAAATCCTTAAAATCATTTCCACTTATCTAGGGTATGGTGAAAAGAGTTTAAGTTTTAAGGCACTTCAAACTAAGGTACACTGCTCTGAGTTTCAAATTCCTCACGTGTGACAAGCTGGAGACAGTACCACTCATCTCTCAAGAGTTCACTGGGAATTTTGTGGCCTCTCCTAATGAGGCCATTAGGTCTTTTAAGACAACAGTCCCTGACCTTTTTGGCACCAGGGACAGGTTTCATGGAAGACAATTTTTCACAGATGGGGACAGGAGGGTACGCATGTGCAGCTCACAATAGCATTCCCTTTTCTCTGAGAACCTAACGCCGCCGCTGATCTGACAGGAGGCGGCGACCAGGCAGTCATGGGAGTGACAGGAAACGGCTGTAAATACAGATGAAGCTTTGCTGGCTCGATAGCTGCTCACCTCCTGTTGTGCGGACCAGTTCCTAACAGGACACGATCCATGGCCCTGGGCTTAGGAACCTCCATTTTAAGAGGCAACTGCCTCAAATGCCTTGAATAAATTAATACTCAAGGATTTCTGATGCCTCCCATAGAGTAGAATAAATGTAGAATAAATGAAGCGACCCAAAGGATGACTGAGCAGAGATTTGGAACTCGTCAGATGCCGGAGTCATTCTGATTGGTCTATGGCCTTGCCTCACCAGTGAGGAAACTGAAGCCCATGGTCATGTCAGTGGTAGAAGACCGTCCCTAGTGGCACCTATCAGCTGATTAAGAATTACAAATCTGAGAAGCAAAAGTCAGGCCCGTCAGGAGTTAAAAGGGAAAGTGCTGGCACAGGCTTCAGAAGCTTGATCCCTCTGATGAAAAAAACAGTAATTTTTAGACCCCTGTAGGTAAATCGGCCCCAGACATCTTAAGCAAGCACTTTCCAACCTGGAGTTTTAGAGGCTTGGCTAGAAACATTGATTGCCTGGAGTTGTGCAGCAGCTCCACTGGGCCTCCGAGCCAGTCAGTCAGTCAAGACACTCAAGAGTCAACATCCTGTCTGCAGCTTCAGCCAGACCCTGTGTGAGCTTATACCTCCAAGAAGAGGCACTGGCGCGTGGTTTAAAACAAACCACAGATATTCTGAGCGAACAGCAACTGGAATGGAAGCGAAGCCGACACCCTCTCCCTAGAAAAAGCTTTCATTTCTGCCTCCCAATCACTAATGACAGTGAAAAATTCAAAAATGTAAAAACTGTTCTTGACAAATAGACTTCAGTCTAGAAAAGAGCACAGTTGCCATCTTTCAGTCATTAGACTAGGATGTGACCAAAAGCAAAGGCAGCCGAAGAAATAAACATAACAAGTTCAAGACTCACATCAGATGTCACGAGCAAACACCATCTCCCCTGCATTCACCCAAAATGCTACGACAGCACAGCAGCACACACCACACTTAAACAACAAGGACCCAGTAGCACAGGCTGTATCCTCTGGGAAGGAGAAGCAACCTCTCTGCGGTTAAAAGCCACAATCCTGCCCATTAACAGAGGCCTGTTTAAGGAGGCCTCAGAACCGATGCAATACACAGGTCACATGTGAGAGAGACAATGAGCTAGGAGCTCATTCTCCCACTCACAGTCCACTGCTTGCCTGAAAGCCAAGAATTCTTTGAAGGACAAATCATAAATAATGCTTAGAATCACAAGACTTGAGTGTTCAGCTCTCCAGGCCTGCATAACGCTTCCTGGACTCATAAAGTAATTCCCAGAGACTACTCTGTGTTTCTAGAGAAAGGTGCCACGTTCATAGAAATTAATATCAAAACTGTTACTTCATCAGGTTGCTCCAGACCTGAAAAACCCTGAAGAGGAGAACTTAGATGCGATTTCTAATTCCGATGTGGGCATTTCCTCAGATAGGAATCTAAAATTACATTCCAGTACCATCTCTCAAGTTTTTCCAGGCAGAAGTAACTGAAGAGGTAGGGAGATAGAGTAGACTCTCAGTTAACAGCCACTGATGCCAGATAAATGTAGCATTATTTCTTCAATTATTTTTCCTTATTGCTTGAGAGTGCTAGTTGCTTGAGTTCTGGTTAAGGGAGAGTCTACTGTAGTTGCTATACCAGTGATGTAAATTAAAACATCTGAGTTTCCATCTCCTTTCAATACTCCCTTAATATTCAATGAAGAAAACTATCCAAGGGCTGTCTGGAAAAAGTCCAGCCATTGTCAATATAATGACAACAGTTACATGGCCGAATACTTTCTGGACAGCCCTCATATGTCAGTTACTCATCTCTCTCTTATACATACCTACATATATGTATTCCTTTCTTTTTACATATAAGGAGACAGACTGACAGAGAGGGCAAAAAAAAGGAAAGTATGTTAGATCATTTAATACAAGATTAAATTTTTGGATATATTCTGAGTTTCTGAAAGAATTCTTTATTGCTTATCAAAAAGCAGGTAACAAATGTATACCATGTTTGAAAATGTAAAAAGCAGTCTGAAAAATAATTATTTGGGCAGAAATGCAGATACTACCTATTCACACAGTGTCAACTATGAACTTGCTTATTGTTTCAGAGAAAAATAGATTTAAAGACCTAGGCCTACCAATTTCTCTGACCCTGTAGCTGCCCCACCTTCCTCCTGATGAAGGAGGTGGTCCTATCTATGGCCAACCCTTCCACTGAAGCAATAGCTCCCCTTCCTCTCTTGCCCACTCAGTGACCTCCTTCTCTATTCATTCCTGTTAGAGTGCTAACAGGCTGCACCATTTCCCACCTTTCAAGAATACTCCTCATTGTCCTCCTGACACTATATTGTGGATAATGCCCTATTTTCTCTGCCTTCCTTATAGCAAAATGCAAAAGAGCTGCTCTAATGGCTGTCTCCACTCCCTCCCCTCCCATTCTCCCTCAAACCTGCGACAATCAAGCTTTCCCCTTCAACACTTCACCAAAGCTGAGCATTGAAGGTCACCAGGGGCCTCCATGTTGTTAGATCAGATGGTAAATTCTCTGGCTCTTTCTAACTTAAACTTTCAGGCTATCAGACAGTAGAATACTGCTTCATAAAACACACTTCCTTCACTCAGTTTCTAGGTTACCCTACACTCTCACGCTTCTCTCCTACCTCAATGGCCACTGTTCCTTATGATCTATCCAGGAAGAGCCCAAAACTCAGTCTTTATAAGCCTTCTCTTTTCTACACTAAGTCCCCAGATGATAATATCTTGTCCTATCTCATGGATTTAAACACCCTCTACAGAATTCTGTACAGAAAACAAGTCATTCTAGCCTGGACCACCTCTACCTTGTATACGGGTGTGTGCATATGGGTACTGAAGAAGGGAGGGTGTGGGTGTGTGTGTCTGTCATTCCGTCTCTCTCTGTTGCTGTCTTCCCTGACTCCACAAGAACCCAACAATTCAACTGTTTGTGGGACTTTGGTAAGCAGATGTCTAATGTCTAACGGACACCTCAAGCAAAACATATTCCAAATTAAGCTCCAATTCCTTCCCATACCCAAATCCAAACCTGTTCTTCGTTATGTCTTCCCCCTGTCCGAAAATGGCAAGTCTATTCTTGATCGTTCGGCATCTGAGACCCTGTACAATATAAAATCCTATTAACTCTATTTCCAGAAGATGACGATTTCTCATCACCTCCACTGCACACATTCGGGAGCATCTTTTGCTTGGATTATTTCGACATCTTCTAGCTGGACCTGCTGCTTCCACCTTCGCCCTCCTGTGATTTAGTCTCCACACAGCTCTCAGTGCATCCTTTCTTCATGTATGTCACTCAGATCATGGTTCTCCTCCCTTCGGGGTCTTCCCAACTCAGCCACAATACAAGCCAATGGCCTATGCGGCCCTCCACAGCTGTGACCTCCCTGACCTCATCTCCTACACTGCTCCCCAAACCACTCACTCCAGCTTCCTTGCTATTTCTCAAATACTTGGCACACTCCTATCTCCGGCCTTCTTACTTGCTGTTCCTTCTGCCTAGAACACTCTTCTCCAAGTATATACAGCTTCTTTCCCCACCTTCTTCAAGATTTCTCCAGCATGTCATATTATCAGGAGGCCTCCCTGACATAAAACTGCAACACCCCCACAAATTACCGAACCCCGCCCCCCCCTGCCAGACTCTGCTTTACATTTCCTATTTATTTTAAAAACAATTTATACATTTAGCGTTCTATTACACTCATCAGAACACAAACTCCATGAGGGCAGGAATGTCTCTGTTCCCTTCTATATACCCAACATGGGTCTCATAGTAACTACTCAGGAAATTACACCTGATGAATGAATAAACTTCACTGCCAGAAGCTAAATAACAAATACTACGTATCTACAAGGGCATAGGGTAATTGTTAGTAGTGTTAAAACAAAGAACACTCCTATAAAACCTTAAGCCTCAAAATATACTTGCCATATGCTATTGTTAATGAAGCTTCAGATCAAGGGAAAGCACAGTGTTAGGAAACCCTGCAATCATTACAGAACACATTTTCCCCAAAATTAAAACATTACTCAAAAATGGCCGATGATACAAAAAAGTAAAAATTTTCAACTAAACATGCCAATGAGAGAATAACTGAAAAAACAACAGGAAATAGCTTTCTCATTTTTTCAAAAGCAAACCAGACAATTAATTGCTCCCTAAATTTCACAACATATTATACAAAAAATCAAACTGACACATGATGGAAACTTCCTTGAATTTTATAAATAAAATGTATGATGTTAAGGAGTTGAGCTTTTAAATATGCTTGTGATTTACTAAATATCCATCCCCTTTGTTAGGCAAAGAATAACTAGGAAATTACACTACTATCCAGATTCTGTGATCTAATGTGAATTGTCACCAAGCCATAAAATCTACCAAAGAAGGGATATACATTTTTATTTTGGTTCCCAGCTTGGGGAGATTGGCCAAAGGGCTAAACAGAGATCCAGCAATAAAGGTAGTTTTCAACCCAAATTTCCACTTACTGAAGGAGTCAGGTCTAATTTCCTATTTCACTCATTTAATCTTTGTTTTGCCTTGACTCCAGATTTAAAGACTAAGATTCTCATCTAGAATTACTTTCTCACCTTCTATCTTGCCCTGCAGTCAGACAACAATGCCCCGGAAGGACTTTAAAAAGCATACCTTGAGACTATGCAATTGTTTTTATCTTTCCTTTGTTCCTTGGAGTTTGCCCACTTTAAATACCCTTCTCATCATAAGTTCCCCTCTAAAAATATTTTTTTGAAGGTCCTATTTTTATTTCTGGGATAAAATAAAATATGCCTGAGGATATAATAGAGTTTATAGTCAAAAGACTAACTTTTACCCAACAAATAGTTGACTTAATCAGCAGGATCTGACCCAGTGTTTCGGGAAAGAAAATACAGTTGGTAATAAAAAATGGAGACCTAGCCAAACAAACCAAAGGCTTTCTGACATTTTCATTTTCTGACTTGTTTTGTAAAATATTTTTCTTTAACACCACAGAACCTGAAGGGATTCAACTGCCCAGGCTGACTTCAGCATGTGGATGAGGAATGCTCAGGGGAGTGCGGGGCAAGCTCGGGACTGCCATCCAAGGAAAAAAGGTGACAGCACTTGCTAAAGAAACCACAACTAATTACAGGCAGCAATGGGACACACCTGGTGGCCCACACCTGCAGCAGGCGGTCCCACGGGGCTTCCTCGATCACCACTTTAAAAACTCAGCTGTCTAGTCTGGAAATCTCTCCTCTGCTCCTAATCCTGAAAACCAGAGAACGTGTTTTGCTATCCCCTCCAGAACGGACATCAGTATTTGAAAGGCTGTGATGAAGAGCTGAAAAAGTCCATCCCCACAATGACAGGAAGTAGAAAGAAGCACAGAAGAAAAGTCAAGGAGGGAGAGGGAGCCAACTATACCCACTTTCTCAATTCTGACTTGACAGTGCCATTCCTCAGCCTGGATCTAAAATCCTGATGATCATGGAGACCCTACTTGGGGTTAAATGAGTCTGTACAGAGACTTTTTTTTTTTTAACTATCAACATTCAAAATGTTACTCTAAGAGTTTGTTGCCCAAGGGAAAAATACCATTTGAAAGAAAAAATTTTTTTTCCATGTGAAATAGCGCTTTCCCCCCTCAGAGTCTATGCACAGCTTTAGATTCCAAAACACTGTCACAAGAGAAGAGGCTTAAACACAACTGACAAGTGGGAGACGTCACCATGGTCCTTGAGTGAACAGAACAAGTTGTAGAGACGTATAAACGTGTACCTGTGTTCCATCTTAAGACTCACGCAATCTGACCAGTTTTGCATGGGCTCCTCCTAGAAAAAAGTGGGGGAGATATGCTTCACATGACTCACATTTTCTGTACCTTAATTTTGGAACTGAATTGGGTTTTATTTATCCCCACATTTGTTGTTTTTCCAAAGAGAAGTAAATGGAGGCATTTGTTATCAGGCTATCACTCACCATTTCCATAAATAACATCTGTTTATTTGTATGTGGAGAAGCAAGTCTGACTAAAAGGACAGAGATCTTCTGGGCTATGTGCTTACCAAGGAACAAATTTCATGAATATTCACAAGCTCGATGAAGTGGGGGGCCATTTCATATGAGGGTCCCGGATTATGTCCACTGTATAGTTTGAAAATAGAATTCCATATAAGTCTATATAATTGTTATGACAAATATTTTAGACAAAATAAAACTCACTCAAAAGAAATTAGGACCCTTTCCCAACTAAACACAACTAAGCCCCACCTCCTGCAGGAGCCTCATAGAAAGCCAGGGCATTTGCTGGGGAGAACTGTCCAGTGGTCCTCCCTCAGTGCCTACTTCCTTCCCCTGAACTTTCCTCCCCCTGGAAAATCCTTTCTCCATTTTTCTCTACCTTTCATCCTTTTGACCCAACTAAATTAGCCAACTTCGCTCCATGATTTTCAGCTATCTAGACATGACCAAACATTATAACTCTCCATTTTTACTTGGCTCTTTGCAGATACGGTATTTCTGTTTAGGTGCATTTCTCTACGTTTCCAAACTTCCCTTGGCTTCAATCAAACCAAAGAAACCCGTTTTTAATTTTATCCTCCTTTTCTATTGACAAAACCACATCCTACTGGGGGCTTCTCCCTCCTTGGGAACGGTACAGAGAATGTGGTGAGAGAAGAGTGACCCAGGAAAGGCGGCAGGGGAGGCAATAAAGATCAGTGACTCTGGTCTTTCAAGCTCAGGCTCAGAAAACCTGGGAATGCCATGGCCTAAGGGAAGGGCAGGGAAGTCACGTACTCAAACAACTACCGGTAATACCGGGAAGTCACAAAAACTGTAATGAACACGAACGCCTACAGAGCTCCATTACCTTCATGAGGGGGAGCTGGAAATGGAAGAAAATGACCTGTTACACTTCACAAAATTTCAATTCTGCTTGAAAGGAAAAAAAAAAGTCAAAAGACAGAGAAAGAAACCAAAACGTGGGCCCTGTACAAGCATTTTGAGTCACTGTAGCTGCCAGGCCAGAAGCAGACACCTTGATGTGCCTCTGAGGGACTCCAAGTCTTTCAAATCGGCAGTAAAAATGTAGAGTGAACAAAATCATCCCCATGCCAATGCATTTTATTTTAAGAAGCACTAAGGAAGCTGAAGATATGAACATATTTTGCAATTGGCAAAACAACTCTCAAGTTTGATGAATCCATTGAATGAAAAATCTGGCAAAGCAATTAGTTATATAGAAGAACCCTGGCATTTTAAAATCTCTGAAGTAATTTAGAATGATAGAATCAGGGATAGCTAAGCTTGCAGAATACAAATCTTGTCCCTGTTTTCTCCTAGCACAAACTTCTCTTGGACTCCGTTTTTAAATGATGCCATCAAATGGCCCCAACCGCTCTCCTCAAGGGATTACTGCCAAATAGACCTCATCATTAGAAAAGATTTTAAAAAATCCCTTTTTGTCCAAGTCATCAAATTATATCTTTCTATGCTCTAGTATCATGTGATAAAACTGAAAAAGGATTAGTTGGCGGATACAAATGAATTACTGATGTGCAATTATACATCATTCTAAATTTTCTAGCAGTCAGTTCATTCTTTTTAAGTTACACATTTTCAACTTCCTCTTTTGCTTTTGGCTCTCACCAAGATAGTGCCTCTCCTACGGAACTCTATGATGGTTTTAAAATTTATCCACAAATTCTCTGATACTTCTTTCTTTGAGAGGTGAAGTATAATTCCTAACCCTTGGGTACAGATCTTAGTAAGTCATGTCTAAAGAACAGACTGAAGCAGAAGTAATGGTTTGCGACTTCAGTGAGTGGGTCATACAAGGCCTGCAGCTTCTGTCTTGGTGTCTCTCTCTTGAATCACTCACTCTGGGAGAAGCCAGCTCCCAGGCTTGTGCGAATACTGGAAGAACGCATGGAGAGGCCTATATGGCAAAAAACCTGATGTCTCTCTCCTACCAATGATCACGTGAGGGAGCCATCTTGAAAGCAGATCTTCCTGCCCGGGTCACACCTCCAGGTGACAACCGGCCCTGCTGCTGCCCTGACGGCAGCTTTGTGAAAGAGCATGAGCCAGAACCAATCAGCCGAGTTACTGCTGAAGTCCTGACCCACAGAAACTGGAAGATATTCGTTGCTTCAAGCCGCTAAGGTCTGGGCTAATTTGTTACACAGTAGTAGATAATGAACATAAACACATGCATACTCCTCTTCTCTGTTTTTCTTTTTTGCCTAGATGCTGAGAACATAGAAGCAGAATTTATGGACCTTAATATAAGTATGGAATACTATCTGCATGATGATTGATGGACTCGTGAAATCTGTACTCAGTACCTACTAAGCTACAGAGCTCCAAATACACACCACAACTACATAAGTTATACTCATACTCATCTCACAGACAAGGACACTAGGAGATATTCATGAGAAACTTGACCAAGGTCATTTTGTTAGAAAAAGGTAGAGCTGGGATTTCAATGCACATCCCTGTTCTTTCCTCACTACTCCAGTGCCTCTCTTACACTTTTAATGAGCATTACACCATGAAAACTATATGACTTTTAAGCACTCGGGACGCTTGGGATGAGAAACAAAAACCCCAAATGGAGCATATACTATATGTTTAGGTATATTAGGTATCATATCCCTCATCTCACTTCATTCTTACAAAAGTCCTATGGAATAAGGCTCAAGCTTTTTATTTGACAAACAAATAATCAGAGGTTTAATGAAACAGGGTACAGTAAAACCATTCACAGGCTACAACCCCCAGGATCTTGCAATCTACAGTGGGAAAAAAGACACACAAAGAATAGCCCCTTGGGGAAGCCGCGATGGCTCAGTGGGTTAAGTACTTGCTTTGTAGCACCGCGGACCAAGGATCGAGTCCCGGCCCCGGCCCGTGCAGACCCATGTACTGAACTGGGGAGTGCCCCCAGTTCAGTTCTCTCTCTGTCTCTGTATCTCTCTCTGTCTCTCTCTCTCTCTGTCAAAAACAATTAAAAAAGAATAGCCCCACCCAACCTATCTAACTCATGAGACTGTGGCAGGAACCATGTGAAATAATTTGTATGGATACAGCTTATACGCTGTCAAGTACTATGCAAATCCAAGAGGATATCATTACATGTGGTCAGTTTTTAGTGGAGCCACTGTGAGAAAAACCCAAACTAGTAGTGACATTTATCTCATAATATATCATATAGTAAAACCCACAAGAGCTTCTAAATATGGAAAAATTACATCGAAAGATGTTTGCTTTCACGATCATAATCACTGTTAAAGACTCTAGAATAAAGTAAAATTCTATTGTGGACTTTGGTTACTACCAGGTTAGACATGATTTGCAGATAAGACTTGACTGCTTGACTTTCTTTGAAAGGTATCAAAATGGAATTCAACCAGCAATAGAAACCCATTCACTGGAAAAGCTAATTTTGCATTTGAATAATTTTTGTTAAGCTAAACAATTCTTGCCGGAATCTCTATAAATAATTTAAAATATATGTTCCCATCATAAAAGTCCTACATATAATAATTGACAAGTTTTTAAAATTTTGACTTTGAGGGGAAGCCGGGATGTCTCAGTGGGTAAGGCGCTCACTTTGCAGCCCTGGGGACTGAGGATCGAATTCTGGCCCTGGCCCATGTGGACCCATATGCTGAACTGGGGAGTGCCCCCAGTTCGGTTCTCACCGGGGCGAGACCCCAGCCCAGTTCCTGCCCTGTGCAGCCCCGCCCACCTGTGGAATGAAACTGTGTGGAAAAACCTATGAGGTGCAACTATGGAGACTGTTCTGGGCCCTCCCCCTTCTCTCTATCTCTGTCTCTGTATCTCTCTATCAAAAACAATAAAAATTTTTAAAATTTTGACTTTGTACTCACCTAAAAGCAACTTACATAAAGAGCTAATGTAGTTGTAGCACTCTTTTCAATGAATAATTTTTGTTTCAGCAACTTTTAACTCGTTACACTTTTGGTTCCTAACAAACTTGTATGAAAAACATGTAGGGTATATTTTTAAATAGTCAAATAATGTGCTAATATTATAACACTGAATTAATGCATATCAAGCAGTTAGTATAGAGGTTGGCACATAGAAAGTGCTAAACAGAGGAAGAGGAGAAGGGCATTATCTACACAGTTTCTTTGATGGGGACAAATGAGTCTATGTCCAAACTTCCTAATTACCTGAGCTTCAGAAACAAGAAGATAATTTACAATATCCTTAGCAGGTTTTCAAAAACAAAACCAAACCAGACCATAGTATATGTTCTTGAGATATACTAAGGTATGGTTTGGAAACTGGGATCTCTGACAAGAAACATTATGAATCATTTTCTCCACTGAGCCTTTTAAAAACTCCTTTAAAAAAAAAAGGCATCCAATTTTGCTATATTTCCATGTTCAAGACATGGCTCAGCATGTGTGATATGTATTTACACACATACCCCATTGTGGTTGCCTGAAACCCATACCAAAAGAGATGATGAATGAATAGGAGGCATGATGGGATATTGGGAGTCTTATTGAAAAGGTTCCTGCCCACACTAATGAACTGATACTGGACATTCTCCATTCCATGTGAGCAAGAATCCCTGAAACCTGAGACCATTCTGCTAAAAATCCAAATGGGTACTCAAACATAAATAAATAATAATACATCAAGCCCTCCTGAACCCCAGGCCAGGCAGAACAATTCTTTAAGTGTTTCAGTGGTCTTGGGAACTGACGGACTGGCCCATCCACTCCTCTGTCCATCTGCCAACCCACCCCTAAGCTTCCATAGAAGTGAGGGGGTGTGGACAGGAGAGAGAGCTAAAAAAGGGGGTGAACCAAAGAAGTGAAGCAGCTGGGTTTTCCCTCACTAAAAGGCAACATTTGGTGCTCTGAGCTATCAGAACATGCAGCTGTTAGAGGGAAGGGCACAAATAGAATGTGTTAGCTGATGTCTCTGCCTACAGCACAGTGTGAAGGGTGCACACTATCTGAAGGGATAGGATGGTACACTCAAGCTGTGTGCAGGAACAAGGGGGATCAAAATCTCCAGAAAACCCAGGGAACAGCCAGCCCCATAAGCCAGACCTCATGACCACTAGGACATATTTCAGTAACTGGGAAGACATTAAGAATCCACAGTACTTTCAGCAACCCATTATATGTTGCCCTATCCCTGACCCTTTTCAGAAAATGCTAGCGAACTTCATTCTTGTTTCCAACATGTATATGATGCAAAGAATCTCTCTGGCTGTTTCTGCTTCTACTTGGTATTCCACTTCTGTTCCAGGTGCTTACTGTTACACTCTAACTTACAAATTCCCTGAGAGATTCTGATGACTCTAAATTCATCACTGTCATCTCTGGTGGGGACTGCTCTTCTGCCAGGCCACCTTAGAGCCTCTCAGGATTTTCTTGAGTCAAGTGTCTACCCATTTTCCAGACCATTGTGGCGAGAAGGAGAGGTCACGTGGGATAGCATTTTTACATGATATAACCCATCTGATGAAAACAGTAGCTACTGAAACTAACAATTGACTTGTCCAGGCTGTTGTAAAAAGGAAATCTTCTGCTCAGCTGATAAGGTGATCTAAGGAAAGCAGCAAATAGATGTCAAAGGAGCAGGCCTGGCAGCTGACAAGTTCCATGCCTTTTTCATGGTAGAAGGAAGAGCAGAACCATACAAGGCCTCTTAAAGCTCCGAATTGGCACACTTTTATTCCACCCACACTCCATTAGTCAAAACAAGTCGCACGGCCAAGGTCAGAGTCAGCAGGGTGGAAAAGTCCACTAAACCCACAGGGAGACCACAGCAAGAAGGAGGAGGGAAGAAAATTATGAGCAAATGAGATATGAACGTGTGGGAGAGTTCCCATTTCTGTTGCATCAGAGGCAGGTGGAGCAATCATGAGATGCACCTGTAGCCATGAAAGGCGTTCATTACAATGAGGACAGCTGTCCGAGGCCGTGGGTTCCAACTCCATCCCACACAAGACGCCCTGAGGCCACCAACCAAGGGAACAGCAACCACGACCCTCTCACCTGCTCTATGGAGATTCTGTCAACAAAATTTTCTAAATCTGTTTCTAGAATACAGGGATTTTTAAATAACTAAAATGTTGTTCACAAAAGCAACCATCTTATTAAAATGTTTTCATTTATTTAAAAAAAAGGGGGATGCTTGAGAGAACAAATTTGGCAAGTATAGTTAGGGCTACAAGTATTTTTTTTTAAATGGATACTTGATATGTAGACGATGTAAGAAGTTCCAAAAAGTAACTGTCATAACACACACAGTCATACAGTCATATATGATGGAATATATATATGCACATACCTATAAACATACATTACACATAATGTAACACATATGTTACATATAAACATATATTTCTCGGTTTAATGTTTGTCTATGAGAGAACTACTCAAATACAGTAGACCAGGTGTGTACAACCTTTTTAATTCCCTGGGCCACATTGAAAAAAGAATAATCTTGGGCCACACATAAAATACACTAACACTAATGATAGCTGACGAGCTTTAAAAAAAAAAATCACAAAAACATCTGAAAGTTTTAAGAAAGTTTGGGAATTTGTGTTGGGCTGCATGATGCTTGCAGGCCACAGGTTGGACAAGCTTGCAGTAGACTCTCAGCTAACCAGCACCCAACCAAATAAATGGTAGTATTCTTTTTTTTTTTTGCTGGTTGCTTGAGAGTGTCAGTTGCTTGAGGTCCGGTTAACAGGGAGTCTACTGTATAAGCATATTGCAACTGCCTTAGGAAAGAAAAGTTTTCTTTCCACTCCAGCTAGGTATAAATTTCTCCCTTTACATGGGGACAAGGGAGAGCAAGGGCCCCTGGGCTTCAGTTTAATTGCCTTTCAATTTCACAAGGGGCTAATACTAAGTAAATACTGAAAAATAATGCAGAAGTAGACAATGAGAATACAAAGAAATGTCAAATAAAAATATAAGAACAGTACCAACCAAGGTCTTTACCTCAAAGGGGGAGACAATCACCACAAGGCAGTCATTTTCAATGCTAAGCGAAACCTTCTGGAAGGAGACTAACCCATGAGAAGACAAAGCCTTCTACTTTAGTTCCCTCCAGAACACCTCATGAAGAGTACTTTGTACAACCTTTATTCTGAATCAAAACTATTATTTCAACTCTAATAGGGATTAACTTCCTAGAAACTATTTTCCCACTCAGAAGTAAAAGCAATAAAGCCCTCATTTTCAGGGTGGTGGGCAGGGAGGAAACCTCAAGGGTAAATAAGCACCATCTCTTTTTCAAATGCACGTTTTCTGCCCCCAAAATGTTGCTCTGCAGTATCACCCAGGCAACCTGTAAATTCATTCCTGTTATTTTTCCCTAGAAATAGTATGGTTTGATTATAGAATGTTCTGGAGCCATACAGTATTTATTTCTCAATACTCAGTCTCAACACCCAGAAATATCCTTGGACTGGTTTATTTATTATGAAATCTTCTGCCACTGGGATTAAAGCCTCTTTCTCTGGTATGAAAGGCTGCCCGGCAGCAAATTTAGATTACATAATCTGATTCCCTCTAGGTTTTCCTCCAGTGTTGTTCTTATGGTGCTGTGTAAGCCTCTTGGAAGTGTTTATAATCAATCCATGTCCACCATTTCCCAGCTATCTCCAACTGTGTGTGAGCCATCAGGAGGCAAAGAGAACGTTCATACTCACATACCTCCCAGGACGGGGAGATCCTCGAATAACTCCTCGATAAAACACACCACCCACCTTCGCCCCCCACCGGAGGCACAGTGGCCATGGCAAGACCACACATGGAACTTTCTCTGCAACAGGCAATAAATACCCTGTCCTTCAATGGAATCTGGAGTCCTAAGGTATCAGCCCAGCAAAACACTGGTGTTAACCCTTCACCAGAATGAGTTCTCCGTAGTTTGTATGCAGGTACGCTGTGGCTTCGCTGCCCGGGCTTATAAGACAAGGACATCAGTAGCTATCAAAGTGGGCACTTTCCAGAACACTAGATTTTTCTTTCTGCTCTTCCTTTTTTCACAGGGTCTATCCCATCACTCATATCCTCTGAGGTGGTTCTCAGAAGCAGACTCTTCCTTACCAGCATTTTCAAGCTGTTTCCTCTGAGGAGCTCCATACTGCAATTCACCATGTGCATAAAGAAACTGGCACCAACTGTCTCATCTGTACTTATTATACTGACATTTGCCTTTATCCAGTTGCCACCCCAAGGTCTGTCTTTTTTGCAAAGGGCCTCTTTTGCAAAGGAAGATCAATCTGGACTTCCACACCATAAAGCCAATTTCTGTCCCATGGTGGGTGCGCTGAACTGCTCCACAGACACCCTTGTTGTGGACATTCTGTAACTGGCACTGACCCAGCTCCTGGAAATGACAGGCATCAGCAGAACTGCCCAGGACAAATACTGCCACTATCTCCTAACCTTCGGATTTGTTTTGCCAAAGCAAAAAACTTAGATGCCTCCTCTAACCCTTGGCATTCCTTCTCAGTCAAGAGCCACCAAGACGACACAGACAGCTCTACTTGGTGACCTCTCTGCTGTCCCAGTCTGCAACCATAGACAATCTTCACTCCAGTCCCATGAACTTACTTTTTTCAGTGGGAGATAGACCATTTGTCATCAAACCGTGAAATGCTCGCATATTGTACGCTTCTTGATGTCAGTGTGAACACAGCCTAACGGTCAATGCTGGCTCATTCAGCTACAGTGTCACTGAGTGTAAGGAGGCGGTCTCAGCCCAAAGGGTCCACATTCTTCCTAGTCTGGGACTATGGACTACCATTAGGCCAGACCTGGGCTACAGAGATGTGGGCAGCAAGGCTGCTGCTGTGAGAACAACCAACTCTTTGCTTCCATCTCAATCAGACCTGAGACCCAGGGGGCTGCTCTATCTTCAAATGTGGAAGCTGGGAATTCCAGTGAGCCCCATGACTGGCCACCGGGCAAAAGCTGAGCTGATTGGTCTGTTGCAAGGACTGGGAGAGGTTAGCACAGACCACAGCATCCACATGTCCCCTGTGGTCCCAGTGTGGGCAGGATAAGGCTCTCTTCTGCCAGAAGAGCCTGTGTACATGCTTCCTGCACCACTATGGCTGCTGACTTAAGCAAAAGTGCAAAAGTCAAAATAAAAAGTAGGCTTGCCCTACTCTTTTTTGGTAATTTAACAGTTCCTACACTTGCAATGCCAGCACTCAATTCTTTCTCCTATGTCAACACAGACAATAAACTGATAATTCTTTTCAGAGTCTGACTTATATTTGTTCAAAAAACTTTAAGGAAGGAGTACATAAAAGAAGATTATCTGCCTTTCCTGAAGTTTTAAAATTCCGGCTTTATTGAATTTAAAGACCTAAAATTTCAGAAACCATTTTAAATATAAATAAGATATTTAAAAACTAAGTCCATCTTAATAGGAAAACAACTGGAATTAGCAAGGAGAAATCGCCTTTGAAGAGTTTAAATTTCTAAGTAATTCCAAATATTAAAGTGATTGATAGAAAAAGACACAAAACAGTTGAATATTTAAACCAGATTCCCCAATCTTTTAGCTATAGGACTCCTGACATCATCTGTAAACCAGCTGTCTGGGGAACCATTTTAATGACATGGATATTTCTGCTCATCCTAAAGCTCTCCTTTATAAGTAACTCTACCTTAATAAGCTCTCCAGGACTTATAACTCTGATAAAACTGTCCTTCCACCACAGTCTACAACAGAATTCTTATTTTCTGGTTTTAACATCATCAAGTATCCCCTGGTATTTTTACTACAACAGCAAAGTCTTATGTGGATACTTATTATCCTCAAGGTCTTTTTCTAGTGGGTTATGCCAAACTAATTTCTTTATGTGTGAGTTATTTGGGTTTGCTCCTGAACATGTGGTATTCTAATATTCGCAACTGACCATTTTTATAAGATCTCCTTTCAAATGTTATCATGTCGTCTCAACCTTTCTTCTTCCTCTGTGTTAAAAATACTACTAAACCAGGGAAGCCAGGATGGCTCAGTGAGTTAAGCGCTCACTTTGCAGTCCCGGGGACCAAGGATCAAATCCCGGCCCCGGCCCGTGCGGACCCATGTGCTGAACTGGGGAGTGCCCCCAATTCAGTTCTCTCTCTGTCTCTGTATCTCTCTCTCTCTCTCTCTCTCTCTGTGTCAAAAACAATAAAAAATAAAATACTACTAAACCAAACACAATAGAACCTGGTTTATGTACTCTCTTCTTTCCTATGAATCACTAAGGGAAAATACTAGATAAAGCAGAGCCCCCATTCTAAGGACTCTGGAAAGAGGTAATGAGTTCCATTCCTTGAAACTTTTTTAACTACCTATTGGAGAAAAAAAAAAATTGTAAATACTGTCATGTTATTTTTAACACAACATGGCTTTTAGTGTATTCACAGGTTGTGTAACCATCGTGGCCGTCTAATTCCAGAACATTTTCATCAGCCCCAAAAAACTCCTTACCCATAAACAGTCATTTCCCATCCCTTTGCTCCCCACCCACTGGCACCTACTAATCTACTTTCTGTCTGTAAGGACATTTCATGTAATTTGCCTATTCTGGACATTTCATATAAATGGAACTATAATATGTGGCCTAGATTCTTTTGTGTCTGGATTCTTTCAGTATGCTCTGTTTTCAAGGTTCATTCGCATTGTGGCACGTAGCAACACTTCATTCCTTTGAATGGCTGAACTACCAATTACCTGTGATACACCACATTTTGTTTATCCACTATCAGTTGCTGGACATTTTGGTTGTTCTCACTTTGGCTATTATAAATAACGCTATGAACATTTCTATATGAGCTCTTGTAGACACATGTATTTCAATCCTATTTGGTATATAGCTAGGAGTGGAATTGCTAGGTTATATTGTAACTCTACATGCAACTTTTTGAGGAACTGGGGGGATATCTTCATGTGATTCAGTCCAGCTATATGGCCATGACTGGTTCAGCTTGTGAAAATGCTGCTTCCATTAATTCTCAAAAGGCTTTCTAATAAACAACCAGGAGTAATAGTCATTCCTTTTCCAAACGCTGTGTGGCTTGTCATTCTACCATTAAAGGAAACTAGATTTGTCTGGCACCAGATAGGCCATACCAGTGGTTTTCTGGTAGTTTGCACTGATCTTGGCTGCCTTCAAACTAAGTGGAGATATAGCTGAGAATTGTCATAGTGGAGTTGGAGGTTGGGGGTTGCTATGATAATGAAGGACAGTTGGCTACAGAAAGGACCTTCGTTCAATTGCCATGTTCCAGACACCAATCAGGTCAAAAACCTAGATATTTTTAGTGGATTCAGAGACTGCAAATCTCTAGACCAGCAGTTGGCAAACTATAGCCTATGAGACAAATCCAGCCAGCTGCCTGATTTTTTAAAACCTACCCCCAAAGAATTACTTTTACATTTTTAAATGGTTACATTTTAAACAGTTGTATACGTAGCTATATATAACATCTTCCATTTGTGTCTAAGCTCACAGAGCCTAAAATATTTTCTATCAGATCCTTTAAGGAAAAGTTTTGGAACCCCCTGTTCTAGATGATACTCATGCAAATTAAATTCTGTTAAGTCCAATGAATAGAGCAGAGCAACTAGAGAACACCCAACCCAGCATGTCAAGTCACCCAGGAAGTGACTCAGAAAGCTGGTATAGGCATAGAGTCAAAATAGGAAGTGTAGTGGTCACACACTGGTCAGGAATGGTGAGTTAGGTCATCAAACCTATGGGATGTTTCAATAATATATTCATTCCTTATAATGAAAACACTAGCAACTTGATGATTTGTTTCTCCTTATCTAGTTTATCTGGAGAGTGTTAAGACAACTCATGAACAGTTTGCTTTACTAAACCTATCATCATCCCCCATCCTCATCTTTCTACTAGTTGTTCTAATTCTCTTTTTGCCTACCAGGTGTCAACAGCAAATTCTTATTCACAGTGCAGCTACCTCCCCAAACCATGAGCTGATGATGTTGCACAAATGTTTACATCACTATTGCTGTTTGCAAGATAATAATATTAAACCTACCAACCAAAAACAAATTTAGTAGACCACCTTTTAAAAATCCTGTTTAAAGGAGATTAACAACTCTCATTCTTTGTCAACTGAAATGCTTTCTCTAGTCCCCACAGCCTCTCAAAAGTACCGTAATGGCAATGGGCTCTTAGGACATACCAGTCCCTCAGTTTCATCCCAAGGTACATCATATGCCCACCTGACCATAATATCTCCTATTTTTCTAAAACATCAGAATTATCTGCTCCTACTGTTGGACCTTCAAATCCTTCAGCAAAGGGAAAAGTTAGTCTGCTCATGTTTGATCTCTTTAATAAAGATGGAAGTTTCTGCTCTTCCATAAACTTCCTTTACTAACTTTTCCTTCCTTTCTGTTACTTGTAGGTCTCTTTGAGTGGTCCTTTTTTATCAAGTATGAAGTTGGATGTGGGACGACAACACTTACCGCTCCTTGTTTTACTCATACCTTCTTTCTAGGTTTAATCTATCTAGTGTTATTCTTTCTCAATTTTGCTATTTTAGTATCCTAAGAGTCCTGCCAAACTACCTCTTTTTAAAACTTTCCCATTAGCCCTCCAGTTCTCAGTAGATTTCTGGTCTCAGCAAAAAATAGCCACTTCTCTCTTACTGGCCTTCCTATATGCCTATTTCAGTTAGTTCCTGGGCCTCTTTTTGAACAGTTGCCAACTTTTAGGGGTTTTGAGCAGAGAACTCCATCATTGTGATCATGTGTTATACTAAATTACTTTACCAGCTCTCAAGTATGGATAAACTACATTGAAACAGAATGGGTGGGAAATTCATGGACAATACAGATAAGAAAGTTATCTACATGTTTTTCTAAAATATAATTTCATGTTCCAGACAACAGCTCAACAAAGGCTTGGAAGTTTAAAATACACACACACACAAAACCACACACACACAGTGGAAATTTTTGCTCTAATAACAAATCAGTAACAAACCAAAATCACACTCTAGTCTCCAGTCTGAATACCATTGGTTCTCAGACCATCTTTTCCTAACACCTGCAGGTAGTGAAGAATTCTCTTCCTTCTCAGTATGATCATAAGCTTTCAAACACTCTCTTCCCATCACATTCTAATTTTGGCGAGCTTCTAAAAAATATATAACCTATATAAAATCCCAAGGAAATAAGAAAGATCTCTTGATTTTTTTAAATTAGGATTAGAAAAATACTATACACTCAGGGATACTCACACAGAACAGGCTATGAAGCACTTAAATCAACAGATCTTTAAAAATAAGGGGAAGCCGGGATGGCTCAGTGGGTTAAGCGCTCACTTTGTAACGCTAGGGACCAAGGATCGAATCCCGGCCCCAGCCTGTGCGGAACCATATGTTGAACTGGCGAGTTCCCCCAGTTCAGGTCTCTCTGTGTCTCTGTAGCTCTCTCTCTCTCTCTCTCTCTGTCAAAAACAATAAAAAATTAAAAATAAAGATTTATTAAAAAAATAAAAAATGGGGAAACTGGGATGGCTCAGTGGGTTAAGCGCTCACTTTGCAGCGCCGGGGACCAGTGATCGAATCCCAGCCCCAGCCCGTGCGGACCCATGTGCTGAACTGGGAGCTCCCCCAGTTCAGTTCTCTCTCTGTCTCTGTCTCTGTATCTCTCTCTCTCTCTCTCTCTGTCAAAAAACAATAAAAATAAATAAATATTTTTTTTTAATAAATAAATAAATAAGGTGGACACATCTATTGTTTGCACATGACACGGAAGTTGTCTTGCCTGAAGGGCCAGGAGATGAACTATATTTCTCCATTTGTCCCTCTCTGAAGTCCTCAGGGCTTGCTTTTCTCATCATGCTAATAAGCCTCAGGTCACTGGGCAGAATTTCCTCACAAAATGCAAAGTGGTATGTACAAACCTTGTATTAGATACTCTTTCTGTTAAGCAACCATTCTGAGGGAAGAATCAACCACTCTAAAATAGTGACCAGTTCTGGCAGGTGGGAGTGGACCCAAGGGAATCCAATCCACACTGATACAAACGTCTAAGATGCCAAACAGCAGTAAAGAAATTCTCTCTCAGATATTTGCATGACTCTTGGTGGTGAAAGACTGTCCTTTTCAAACTCACAACCGGCCTTCCCTTTCGCTGCCTATGGCGCAGGCAATCAGTCAACATGAGCCCGAGCAGGAAGCTACTGGAATGAGCACGCGTGTCCAGCTCTTGCCTTTGACTGGTCTGCCGCCTCGCTCCAGAACATTTTCTCCAGATGCTGCCAGGAGACACTCTGTAATACCTAAACCACAAATCATCACGTTCCCCACCCTTGGAGCCAGGGCTTGTCCTTGAGCTTCCCACATAGTGAGATATTAACCAAGCTGGCCACTGATACAATAGCTCTTTACAAATTCAGAGGAAAACCTGCCACACCATCTGCTCCATATACTAAAAAGTGGACCTCATAGCATAAAAATATTCACTGTAGGTGTACTCAGAGAATAATGGAAGATTTTTCAGACGTTTCAACAGGAATGAATCCTGGCTAGCTTACTGGGTATTTTATCAATGTAAACATGGTAGGCATATGACTGTATCTAAAATTAGAGCGACAATGTCTCAGCAATGGAACCATCATGCAGAAACAGAATTAATTATTAGGCGGTTCACTTTAGATTCTTTTCCAATATCCAAGAAAAGTGCCTTTCCTCAGAGCAAGAAAACCATGCTGCCATCTCGTTGTTTTAGGAACCAATGCGAGTTGTTGTTGTTTTTTGGGTTTTTTTTATGATTCTTAGATTTTATTTTCCTCAGAATAAGTAAGGAAACAGTACTGCTGTCTCATTGTTTTAGGAGCCAATGTGGGTTGTTGTTTTAAACGATTTTTAAATTTTATCTATTCTGACACACTAAAGCCATCTAAACCCACCAAAATGTTTCCAAACTATGACACTATAACTTAGAAAAATAAATGAGTGGGCTATACTCACACTGAAAAGGTGCGGCAACTTGATCTTGCGCGTATCTTAAAGGGAATGAACCTTCCGTGGACTGCTCTCCCGAAATCACCTTCTGGGCTGCGAAGTACTTGGGCTTGAGCATATATTCCTGGGTCTGGCCATGATGAATCATCACATTCTGCGAGGAAAGGGGTGTCACTCTGGGGAGAAACAAAGTGAGAATAAGGAAATAAATAATGGACGGCTAAAAGTCAACTAAGAAGGAAAGAGTAAGAAGTTAAACTTAGAAGAAACATAAATTCCATGCCAGGCTCAATTTTTCCTTCACATACTGTAGCCGCCCATTTAGAACACATAAGGAACTAAGTCTCGAAAACCTCCAATATAAAAAGGGCTCTGCCTGTCTAGTCAAGAAGACTAAGGATACATAGGCCCCCAGCGGTGGATTCTAACAGGGGGTTTGTGCACAGCTCCCATAAACCTTCATGCAAAACACATGGCATTTATATTTAAGACAAAGACAAAGACACATACATAAACAGGCACATCTTTTAAAAGGGTGTATTATACATACAAGGGTTGTCCGGGGAAAAGAAATCCAGCCATAAATGCCTCCATTTTTCATATTATATGGCCCAGGTATACTGAGAAACAAGAGGACAGCATTGCAAATGGGAAGAGAAGAAAGGGGAATGAAATACTGGCAGGGGATCATGTAAGAAACACCAAGCTTCATCCGTGAGGTAAAATTAAACAATTAGAGCCTAGCCAGCATACAGAGGGAGCTTCCTAAGGCAAGAGGAAAAGATGGGCAACTTCTTTGAGCCTCACTGTCCTAACCTGTGCCACAGAGGGCTAAGATAAAAGTGCTGGTGAAAATCTGAACACACGAACCTGAAAAAAAAACTTTTACATTACCTTTTGAAATATAAATTATGGTGAAGACAAGGAAAACACTCAGTTTAATAGACTTAACATTTAAATATTTTATGCTGTATCTCATAATGATTAGAACTGTATTAGTCAGGTTAAATGTTTTATAAATACTAGTTTCTAAGGAAAGTAAGAATAACTCATCGTAATCTCATTTTTTCTTCTTGAGTAAAGATCCCTGGGGACTCCTGAACCAGACTACCGTGCTTTTACCCTCCTGACCCAATCTTTTATTCTCTATGACATGTCTATTTGCTGAACATAATGTGTACTTTAAAATAAGCATCACCCAGATTGAATCATTCCCTGAGGGACAGAAAACTGAAATCATTAGCTAAGTAGGACTAATAAGTAATGAAGAATATAAAGAAGATATACCAACTAATTCCACAAAATGCTGAATTGCTACTAAAATTGATGGGCCAGAGTGTTTTAGCAGCAAACTGAGCCTCTGGAAGGAAGCCTGCTCTCCAATGTAATCTTAAATTTTATCGACTGTGACAATAAAGCCATATAAGCCAAACAAAATTTTTCCAAACTATGATACAATTAACTTAGGAAACTGGTTGACTGAGTTATACTCACACTGATAAGGCGCCGCCAAACCCCAAAGATGCCCCAAATAAGGGGCTCTGAACAAGAGGAAGAAATGATACCATGACAGGTCAGGCTGATGGGTAAACTGTCAAACCACCAAAACACCACCACCCAGTGTCTCACCAAAAGCAGTAACAGAGTTTTGAATAAACTCAGTCTATTTGACATGGTCCAGTGAGGCTGGTGAATGAACTACGCAATGGGACAAGGTATCCATAAGAACTAGAGGAAAAGGAGAGGCTAGGATTAAGTGTGCTTCCCTATTAACCAATCAGTGATGCAGATCTATCACTTTAAATCCTGTAGTCACAAGAAAGAGCAGGAAAAAAATCCATCTTGGGCCTGGGTTTTCCCAGACACAATGCCATGGAAGAGCACTCCCTTTGTCACTAGACTAATGACTTAAATTACTAACAGCCTAAGGCTTGTAAACATTTTTGTTTTGATGATGTAAGTGTTGGTTTGAACTTTAAGCATGCCTCCTTGGGATGGAGTAGGAAGCAAGACAGTTGGACACATCTGGTAGGGTTGATAAGAACCACAAGTCTACCATGTCAGCCTCGAGAAAAGGGGAAGCCCTCCTTCCCATCGCAGGGGCAACATGCTCCCCAGTTATGCTGTCACCAGGTCCCAATGCTGCTGACAGCTGCTGAGAGAAGCAGAAGAAGACAGCCCAGCGTTCCAGAAGACCTTGGGGCTACAACCAATTGCTCTGAGCACTGCAGGGTCTGCCTTCTAGCTGAGGCCCTCCCTTCTCTCCCCTCTGAAGCAAGAAGTGAGAGGCAGCAAGAAGTGAGCTAAAAGCATTTATGCATTAATACATGTGGGCTCATTCTCCCTGAACAAAACAGAAAGGTAATGAACCTGTTTCTCCATTAAGGCAGCTTGCCAGGCCACCAGGAAGACAGGGAGCTCCAAGAGAACAACCCGGGGTGGGAGGAGGCGTCATGAGAAGAAAAACATAATTGAGATTTTGAAGACACTTGACTACAGGGTGATAAATGCAATTGGTGGAGTGAAAATAGGAAGAATCCATTAGAATTTGATGCTAGAAACACCCTCCTTCCAGAAGCACAGAGATGTCAGCAATGAACACATACAGAGTGTGAAACCCAAGCACCCTATACCTGGCCTTGCATGAGTGGTACGTCCACAGACACGATATTGCCAATGGTGTAAGTGTCAGCAACAACCCATATTATCAACTTTGGTGACATAAATGTACAGAATTAGCTGGAGGGGGTTGGAAAATTCTGCAAGAGGAGAGGTGGAAGACTGAGGGTCACTCCCTCATCTTACAAAACAGAAGGTCATCAGATAACACTCATGACCTGGATAGATGAAGTTGACAGAACAAGAAGTTTAAAAGTGCCGCTGGAGTTTGCACAGACAGAAACTATGAATATGAAATGAAGATTTTTAAGAGGAGGGAAGGGAGCAAGAGGTAAACAAACTAAATCTTCATTTCCTATAGCAAGAGGTTTTTAGACAACACCTAAAGCGAATAAATCAAGAAATGGCTGGATAGAAGTAATTAGTAGAAGGGAAATAATTACGAGAAGGACTAATAGGACTTGAGGTTAATGAGGGAGGGGGCATGGACAAAGGAAAAGGAAAAGGGATAAGAACATTTCAAGACTGGAAGGGTATTTTTGGCTCAAGGCCAAGGGGAACCATAAGAGCAAAGAAGTATGCAGAGTTATGGCAGTCAGAAGGAAGAACCAATCTGGGACGAAGATAATTATATGTTATGTTTAGAGACAGAAATGTGGGGTGGATCTTTGGGGAACAATCAGGAAAAGCCTCTGAGTTTAGGAAAAGTGATGTTCTTTCTGACGGTGGTCCAACTTCTCCCAAGGCAAAAATGTTTAAGAAAAAACATGGAACCACAGAGTCTGGGAGAATATTCATTTAATAGTAGGGACATAAAGAGAAAACAGTGGGGGGAGGAGAGACAAGAATCAGAAGAGGAGGAAAACTAGAATGACATAGGTCCAGAACTGATTGACTGTTCTAGAAGGAAAGGAGAAAGGACCAACTACAAACTACTACAGGAAAAACAAAACAAAACAGGAAAATAAAAATTAGAAAAGGTCACTGGTACCATCAACAATGCGGTTTTAGTAGTAACAGGAGAAGTGTAACTGCATAGGGTGAAACACTGGGTAGGTGGTATACTAGTGGCACACAGGAAAAGAACTAATTTTTAAAAAGTAGGCCAGAGGTTAAGGGCATGGCTGGCCATCTGAAGACTTGAATCTGTGGAAAACTCTATCTTTGTAAGCAGAGGAAAAACAATTGCATAAAACTTCTTTTCTTAAAAGAAAGGATTAGTCATAGACTGTTTACACTGCTGCCTTCAGAGTGGCAATTTTTGGCACAAGAATGAACTAAATTTTTCCATATTTCTACTAAGTCCATTATTTGACCTGCCGAGCGGGTAGGAGGATCTGGCAAGATCCAGGCCCCTTTCCACTTGAGAAAAGGCCTTTGGATCTCACAGAAGGGAACCTCCAACAGGCCGTGAAATGTTCCCCACAGAAGGCCAGCCTGACACAATCAAACCCTTTCCCCTATGATTAGCATCCTCAGGTTTATAATTAGGACCAAGGAAAACCAGGAGAGGAAACAGTGCTGCCTGGAGAAGCCACCTTCACTCTTCAGGGACCAGATTCTTTCTACAAAATCCAAGTCTTCGCATGTGGCCCAGCTGTGTTCCAAGATGCTCAAAAGCATGTATGAATGCATCTCAAGAAATGCAAGCTATGGTTTGATGGAGAAAACCTATTTGCTGCTGAGTTCTCAAGGATGACATGGCCAAAGAAAAGCCAAACCTCCAGGAAGATGTCACAAAGCAGTATAATACACATGCACATGTGCACGCGCGCACACACGCGCGCACACACACACACACCTCTGTATGGAGAAGCAAGTATTTGTCATCCATAACCTCATTCATACAGAATTATCTATCAGACCAAAAACAAGAAAAGAGAAGAAAAAATAGGAGGTAAAAGCCTGCTGATGAGGAGACTACAGGATAGCACATACAGATTGCCAGTAACCGAGCAAGGAAGAGCCGGCCTGTGCCAGAATAAACACAGCCAGAGCCATGAGAACGGGAGAAAAGAAACGAATACACTGAAAATATCAATGTAAGGGATAGACCAGCAAATATTCCTAGATTTCAAATAAAGACAAAGGGATTAAGAAAATAAAATGAAGTAGGTGGGGGTG
This sequence comes from Craseonycteris thonglongyai, assembly GCA_004027555.1. Lineage (NCBI taxonomy): Eukaryota > Metazoa > Chordata > Mammalia > Chiroptera > Craseonycteridae > Craseonycteris > Craseonycteris thonglongyai. The sequence continues at coordinate 77,147 of PVKE010002869.1, forward strand.
GGGTGAGGTGGCGGGCATGGAAATTAGGGCAACTTTGGTAGTCATCATTAATAAACATGATGAACACAATCAAGAAGTTTCAGAACCGACTGTCTTTTACCAGTTGGTTCTTAATTGGGGGTGATTTTGCCCCCAGGAACATTTGGCAATTCCTGCAGACATATGGAAGTATCAAGACTAGGAAATAAGGTACTTGCATCTGGTGGGGAAAAGCTAGGGATACTAATAAGATCCTGTGGTGTACAAGACAGTAATCCATAAGAAAGAATTATCTGGCAGCAAATACTACTAGGTTCAAGTTCGAGAAACACTGCTGTAAATATGTGCTGTTATCACCAAACAATTATAATAGACATAAAAGCAAAGAGCCAATTGCCTCTGGAAGTAGCAATGAAGAAGTCTCTAGAAATGATGAAGCCAATCACACAGAAATTTAGAGTCTAAATTAAAGAAACAGATAAAAACCATATGACCTCCTCCTGTACCTTTTGGAAGCCCAGTTAAGACAGGAAGGTGACCCTATAGTCAAGTTGTCTGCATGGAGCTCTGTTCACAGTGGCCAGAACATGGAAACCACCAAAATGCCCTTCAATAGATGACTGGATAAAGAAGTTGTGGTACATTTACACAATGGAATACTACTCAGCGATGAGAAATGAT
>PVKE010002870.1:0-77710 GCA_004027555.1 Craseonycteris thonglongyai
ATCCTCAGTCCTCAGGGCTTCAAAGCGAGCGCTTTACCCGCTGAGCCATCCCAGCTTTCCCAGTTGTTTTTAAAGGCTACTGCTGAGCTAGATAGTAGAGTATGAAACTAATGCAAGTTAAAATGCCCACAAAGTTGACTGTTCTCATCAAGATGAAGCCATTAAAAAAAAAAAAAAAGCAAAAAACAAACAAACAAAAACTCTCTTAAGGTTGCTGCAAGCCTTAAGTTAATTTCCAGAGTTCCAAAAAAGCTGCCTATTTTTGCCAGTTTATCTTGTTGTCTTTATAAAAAGATAAATACAGAGGCTCTTGCTCTGTCAGTTCTGCAGATGCTACCCCCACCCTCATTCCCAGCCTGTCCTGTTAAGCTTTTGGATTAGTCAGTTGTTTCCCCCAACTGTTATCCACTGTCTGAGGCAGCTGCAAAATTTATCACTGCCTGTAACTATTTTTGACTAATTTTTCCTGTGGAATTGGTTTTTTGCATTGGTTGAGCTCCAAGTCAGATCAAATACAGACAGCTTTGCAAGTGAGTTCTTTCAGAGATGCACAAAGCAGCACAAATAATGGCAATTCTTTGGGAATGCATCTTTGAAAGGGTCCCAGCCCACTTTTTTCCTTCCGTAGCTGTCAGATTACTGAAATTCACTGCATATTTGGGCTATTATTTTTCCAGGCACTGAAGAGCCAGGTGGGTAGGTAATGGAGCTATTAAGAAAGGCATGCTTTAAATGCCACAAAGCTTACTGTTCTTACCAAGATTTAGCTGTTTTTCATTAATAAATTATTTCCTAGTTTACTGAAAGCATCTGGTTAATTTCCACTAACCACTGTCACCTTCCATTAACCATTCATTGTTGGCAGTTTCTTTATTGCTTTTATGGAGGAGAGAGTTCTCAGAGGTCCTTACTTCACCATTTTTGCTCTCTTCATCTCACTAATTGTACTGTGAAATAAAAACCTCTCCTTTCTCTTTGTGTCATAGCCAAGTGGGAGAAACCCTTTAACCCTGTGTATACGAGTAAAAGATACCCATTCCTGGTGGGCAAGATGACCACGGTGAGGGTCCCAATGATGCACCAGATGGATCAGTTCGCTTTCGGGGTGGACTCGGCGCTGAACTGCTCTGTGCTGCAGATGAACTACAACAGAGACACCGCAGCCTTCTTTGTCCTCCCTGACCAGGGCCGGATGAAGCAGCTGGAACAGGCCTTGTCATCCAGGACACTGAAGAAGTGGAGCCGCTCACTCCAGAAAAGGTGGGCGTCCGTGTGAGTTTACAGGGGACCGAGGCAAGTGACAGTGTATCTCCACAGGTGGGGAAAAGACCCTGATAGCAGCTGTTGAATAATCACCCCTGAAAGTGAGCTGCAACTGCATGTGGGACAGAGCGCATGGTACTGTACATAAGTGCTCTCCCTTGAACTTCACAGCCTCCATCTCCGGTGGTCTAGTGGTTACGATTCAGTGCTGTCTCTCTCACAATCACCTGATGGATGAGGCATGTGATCACCCCCATTCACAGACAAGGAACAAAGGGCCCAAGAGGGAAAGCGAATGGCCCAAGGCTGTGTAGCTAATATGTCCCTGCAAAACTATTATGTCACTGCAGCTATTCTTTGCCAGCAGAGCTCATTCTATCAGCCAATTTGACATTGAATTCCATAGCATGATTCCATAATAATAAACAAACAAAAAAGCAACATTGGTGCTCATCTACAAAATGAGGAATAATAATATTACTGAACTCACAGGTTCTTGAAAAGATCAAATAAGTTACTATTTATGATGTGTTTAGAAGAATGCCAGGGAGGTAATATTACTAGTTCTGTAATTATGTAATTATGAAGAGTCGCAAAAGGATGGTAAACATAAGATCAAAAGGGTGGTAAACATAAGATCAAAAGGAGTGTCCAAGTCTTTATTTTTTAAGATTTTTTTTTTATTGTTTTTGACAGAGAGAGACAGAAGAGAAGGGGGATGGGCCCAAGGCAGTCTCCATAGTTGTACATCATCTTTCTTCAGCATAGTTTCATTCCACACAAGTGGGCGGGGGCTGCACAGAGGCCACACCGCAGTTCAGCATATGGGTCCTCATGGGCCGGGGCCGGGATTCGATCCTCGGACTCCAGGGCTGCAAGATAAGCGCTTAATCCTCTGAGTCATCCCGGCTTCCCAGGAGTATCAAAGTCTAATGTATAGTCTCTTAGCAATATTTTCTTGGCATTGTGAGCATCATTCCTAGGTGCTCATCTAGGAAGAGAGAAAAGATAAGACCGGGGATTACTGTAAATGGAGAAAGATCAATGCCCAGGGGAGGGCAGGCTGAGTGCTGAGGAGCTTCTGAGCAAAGAGGGATCACTTTCAGCTGGGATTGAGGGAGGGCTTCAAGGAGGTGGTGCATTTGAGCTGAAGTGTGGATAGGACATGAAGGTGTGGATAGGACATGAAGGTATGGATACAAAGGGCACTTTTGGGAAAGGAAACAGCACTAGAAAAATGCAAAGTTGGGGATCAAGGGACACTGTGGGATGTTTCAGACTTTTCTTCTCAGTCTGCAACCCGGACTAGATGGAGGAAGAGGAGCCGGCACGGAGGCTGGCGGTGGGAATAGGGAGGTCTGTAAAGAGGCAGAGCAGAGAGAAGATGGAGGTGGCCAAGCCAACGCAGGAGATGAAACAGGGAGGAGAGAGCTGTCCACTGCACTCGATGTCACAAGAAGTCTACCAGCGAGGACTGAAATGTCCATCCCACACTTCAGTGCTTCCATTTCTGTGACGTACTGAGTACATGAACCTTGGGAAACACACTGAAACTAATCTTTACTATCTTTAAAATGAAGATAATGTTCAGGAATGTGTCTGAGACAATGCCTGGCACACAGCAAATGCTTAATAAATGCAGGCTGTTCACTCTTGGCTTAGGGAAACCACTGCAGAGGAAGAAAAAATTGCACCAAACTTTAGGGCTATGTGGTCCAGCACAGCAGCCATTAGCCACATGTGGTTATTTAAGGTCATTGACATTAAATATAATTAATAATTTTGTTCCTCCTTGGCACCAGCTGTGTTTAAGTTGTTCAACAGCCACATGTAGCTAGTGGCTACCATGTTGGACAGCACAGACATAGACCACTGCCAACTTTGCCGAAAGTTTTCTTGGAGTTGGCTGCGCTTGCTTCAGGGCTGGGCTCGCTCATCCGGGAAGCTTACGTTCAGAGCAACCTGGGTTGGTTGTCCGGGATGTGGTGACCTCCTTAGAAACAACTGGCAATGCCTGATGGGAGATCAGAGTCTCCTGAAATGTCACCTAGAAGCAGAGATAATGGCCCATGACCTGTGACCTCACCTCTTCCTTTCCCCTTCTCCACAGGTGGATAGAGGTCTTCATCCCAAAACTTTCCATTTCTACCTCCTATGACCTGGAAACCATCCTCCCGAAGATGGGCATCCGGGATGCCTTCGACAAAAATGCTGATTTTTCTGGAATCTCAAAGAGAGGCTTCCTGCAGGTTTCCAAAGTAAGTTGGTCAATGAGAATATTCCCGTGGAAGCCTGCCGGGCCTCTGACACGTGGGCACCCTTCATCCCTCTTCAAACAAATGTTCCTGAGGTCCAACTACAGTGCTTTGAGAACAGGGCATCTCCTTGGCAGGCAGCACTGCTGGTCCACATCTGCTACAGGCAGACAGGTGCCCATCTGGCATTCAACCTCACCTCCCTAGAACCTAGGTCCTCACACGAGGTAGTAATGTGCTGCCCATGGGGCATTAGTATCCTGTAGATGTGTAATAGTTGGCCTGCAGTCTTGAAAGAAAGAAAGAGAAAGAGAGAAAGAAAGAAGGGAGGGAGGGAGGGACGGAGGGAGTGAGGGAGGAAGGGAGGAAAGAAGGAAGAAAGGAAAAGAGAGAGAGAGATGACTTCTAAAATGTAGCATATTGGACCTAAAAATCCAGACTTCCAATTCTCTTGGGACAAACCACGAAGCCCAGTTTCTACATGGGAGCTGAGCTGTAAGCACCCTTTTGGGCCAGAAGGCACCCTCCAGTCCCCCCATCAGCCCCATACTCTCACAAGAGGCCTCCTCGTCTCATTGAGGTGGCATGGCTAGCCCCTCTCTGCATATGGGCTTCTGAGTCCTGACCTACAGTTGATTTTGATAACAGACTCTAATGGTCAGAAGTGGTCCTGGGCCCCGGGAGGTGACCAGGGAAAGACTGCACAGAGATCCCATGGGAATGTGACGAGCATGATGGACCTTTTCCCACTACGTGCTTATGTTCACATAGGAAACTAGCAGCTGTAATTGTTCACAGACCCCCAACACTTAGCAGTACATGAACCCCAAGTTAAGAATCTCTTCTGGAGAAGACCAAGAAGGGACCCAGTATTCAGTAATACATAACCTGCGTCCCCTGTGCAATATGCACGGCAGTTACTACAGCGCATGTACTTCGTACGGTTTCCTTCCATTCACTGAATGGTCTGCGAGCCCACATACAATTATTATCACCTTTTCATAGATTTGGAAAGGGATACACCCAACACCTAATTCACTTTGGCAACAATAAGTGGCAGAACTGGGGACTCAAGCCCTGGTCTTTCTGCTCTGTATTTGTAACCCTTCAAGTCCGTGCTTAAGCGCCATTTGACCAGTCACAACAGCTGCCACTGATGAAGCAAATCTCCTGCCAGGCATTTGGGGTCCATGACATTCTTGAAGGGTGTCGAGGGGGGAATCCCCATTTCCAGGCAAAACACCAAAACTTGGTTTTTAAAAGCTGTCTCCACACGGGGGTCTGGTGTTTGCTTTCCCCTCGGCAGGCTGCCCACAAGGCTGTGCTGGCTGTCAACGAGGAGGGCACCGAGGCCGCAGCAGCTACTGCCACCAAGCTTACGCTGCGGTCCCAGGATGGCTCGTCTCACTCTGTCTGCTTCAATCATGCCTTCCTGCTGCTAATCATCAACAAAGCCACAGACACTGTGCTCTTCCTAGGGAAAGTTGAAAATCCCACCAAACTCTAGGTGGAACGAGGCCTGCTGACTGATGACATCTTGACAGTGCGCAGGAAATAGTCAACCCTGTGGCCTGATGCTCCAAGTGTGATATTAGGACACACTCCATTCTGTTCTGAGGGTCCACCTGCCCCCATCAGAGCAGTCGTCTCCATCCAGATGCCACGGTTGGGCTCAATCATCAAAATTTAGCAGAGACCTGAGTCACCAACCAGGGCCCATGAAGCCCCAGCCAGGGCTCTTTTCCACGAATCTCCCAGGTGACCAGCTCCATGAAATGTTTCTGAGTTGACATATTTCCATGTCTTAGAGCCCCTGGGGACTGTAACATATAGGCCAGTCACCTTTATTAAAGAATGACAGAAATAAATCTAATGAACCCCACATGTGAATTTGGCCAGCAACAATGCTCCCACGTGCGCCCAGGGTCCTAATTTGAAAACTGGCTTAACTCACAGTGGCTGGGTTGTCACCACATCATATTTCAGTGTCCACATGTATTGAGTCGCTGATATGTGCTAGGAATGAATCAGACAATGTCCACAGCTTATTGGACCTAGATGGGGTAACACCACCAGCACAGCAAGAAAACCAAGCCTACACAGAAACATGACTATTACAGGTCACGGTAAGTGCTGTGAGGGCATTGACTAGGATGATTGGCAACAGGGTAATGGATGGTGACACTGGAGAGACAGAAGAGAGGCCCTTGAGGCTGCAGTGGTAGAAGCAAGGTCAGAGAGGTACAGAGTCAGACCACGCAGGGTGTTGCTGGCCAAGGAAAGGCCTCCGGGTTGGATGGGAGGTACCGCTAAAGCAGCTGAGTTGTTCAAACAGGAAAGCAAAGTGTTCATGTCTGGGTTGTAAAGACCTTTCTGAGCAGAGGCATTGGTTTTCCATCCAGACTTTGTCCAGGCTGGCCTCCTTCCTGACACTGGCACTGTCACGCACGCACACACAACCCTCTGGGTGCTCAGCCTCCTCCCTACTGAGTTTGGGTGACAAGGGCCTGGCTCCCTTACACTGACTCCTCAGAGCCGCAGGGCCACAGGGATGCCAGGCAAAGGCTACTCTGCCATCCTTCTCCCACCCTCTGCGAAGTGAGCTGTTCTGGCTCTTTCCACGTCTTTGCTCTGCAGTCTCCAGCGGAGCTCCACTCCATCAGCTCCAGAGACTCCTTCTCCCTTCCCTTGAGTGGTTCCAGAAATCTCACCGTCCTTCATGGGAGCACATTTGGGGATTTCACCCTGACAATGGTGAAGAGGCTATAGCTGTGAGAACTGGGCAGGTCTAAGTGCAGTGACCAGGGTTTTCTGAGACGCCTGAGTCTTTTTCCTCTCCAAGTGGTTGGCCTCCTTCCTCCACTAACTCTCAGTCACTAGCCTCTCCTTCTACGTGAATGGGGACAAGAAAGCAATCAGACAGGATGTCCTTTGTGGGTCCCATGCTGAGCCTGCCTATGCCCACACACTTGTCCCCTTGCTCTCTCTTCCTGTCACAGTGAGGAAGAGGACTTCCCTATTCAATGACCTCCCTCCCCACCCCATCCCTTATCTTTGCTCCTAGCCTCTCTAGCTCAGCAAACCAGCTTTCACCACTTTGGCACATGGTTCACTCACCCCACAAAGGTTTGCTGAGCATCTAGTTTATGCCAGGTACTGCTTGGTGCTGGGAATACAATGGTTAGCCAAACATGTCTCTGCCATCATGGAATTTTCAGGTTGGTGGGAGAGGCAGAAAGTCACCTAACAAATCTATCATTTGAAGTCGCAACAAAAGCTATGGAGAAAATGCATAGAGCAATATACAAGAGAGTTCGGTGGTGGTGTATTCACTGGGGATCTTAATTGGGGGGATATTAAATAGGTGTCATGGCTAGGGAAGAATGCTAAGGAGGTAACTTTCAAGCTGAGACCACCGTGGACAGATGTGGCTGTATTCCGTTCAAGCCAATGTCCACTCCAGACTGCATCTGGCATCTTTCAGCGCCAGTTATATATCCTGGAAGTGAGGATTGATTGATCCAGCTGAGGTCTGAGATCCACTGAGATCCAATCAAATGTGGTCAAATTATGCAGCAAAAGCATGATTTCCACTCTGATCTTCATGGGAGGAAGCGTCAGAGTGAAGGCCAGGTTTGTAGCTGGAACCTGCTGGGAAAGACAGAGTAGTGAGATTGGGTGGGCAGGCAGGAACTGGCACTATCAAGCCTAGATGCCTGTTAGGCACCGAGGTGCCATGGAGCATCACAGGATCATTTCACCTAATCCAGGACGGGTGCATGGGGCTGCCCTCCAAGTACTCTAGACCCACATTATCCTCTATGAACAACCACTACTATGTGGACAAGAGACACTCAGCATTCTCCGTGAGCGCCTTCCCTCCCTGCGTTTGCCATGGATCACCTTGGATCTGAAACATCCACAAGCCTGGCTCTCCATCTGGCAGTGCTGCTCACAACACTTCCTCCCCATTTCTAGAACAATCCAGCTTACTGTTAGCTCCCTTGCAGAGCTACTTGGCTTCGGGCTGCTCTTATGGCCCATTCTCAGGCCGCTGCTGTCTTGGAGTTTGCACAGGAGGTGGTGATAGACCTAGCAAGCTCTTTTCTTGGGCATTTGAACGTGCTTGTCAAATGAATGAGAGTTGAAGCCCTGATGGGACTCCTCTGGTAATAATGGGGTCACATTGTCCCCAGCAAAGAAAACACAGGTGTCCTGTTCTAAACCCCAGCACAGACTTTTGGTGGACTTTTGTCCCTCCTGTTAAAGGGCGCTCACAAATAATGTTGTGTCCTAACATCCCATATGCTGAAGGATGCTCTAGGGGGATGTTAGGGGCGTCATGTCCTACATGCTAAAGGAAGGTGGGCAGCATTCCATGAAATAAGAAGATGATTGGCACATGTGAGGAAAAGACTAAGAAGCAGTTGGCACCCAGGCTCAATTCTGTGGGCAGAGCAAAGCCCGTTGTAAACTTTGAGTAAACTGTTGATTGTCCTCCATAATGTGGGTGGGCCACATCCAATCAGGGGATGGTCTTAATAGCACAAAGACTGACCCCTCCTGAACAGGAAGGAGTTTTCCAGCAGGTGGCCTTAGGACTTTAACTATACACCCACATCCTCTGCTCTTCTGGGTCTCTAGTCTCATAGCCCACTGCACAGATTTTGGACTTGCCATCATCCATTATCATGTGAACCAATTCCTAAAAATCTCTGTCTTTCTTTCTCACTCTCCTCTCTTCACTTACCCTGGGCCAGGCCCTGCATAGACGCTGCTCATGTGCAATCACATCTAGTTCCCACCTCAGCTCTGGGAGGTGCACTCTGTTGTGGCAAGTTCTGAAATCGAATCCAAAATGTGTGTCTCCCAGAACTGTTCCTTCTTCCTCTGGCACATGGAACGTCACCGTAAGGATCCAGGTGATTTATGTGCAAGCCAAGGGGGAACTGCGCTCCTCTTAGGTGAAGAAGGAACTCTGGCCAGAGACTGATGCTCTTGTTTATTTGTACTGCAGAAGTGTTCTTATAAAACGCCCCCAAAATTCTCAGCACTGTGCTGGGCCCAGCGAGAGGCTCTCTGTTGGCGGGTGTATCAGAACCCATCAGTGCCTGGCCCAAATGTCCTTGACCATCACCTTGCCAGCACACGCTGATTGAGTCTGCCCATGAGCCTCCAGGCTCTTCACCTGGGGCTTTCTTGAGCCTCTCACCAGACAGGCCAGAGGCACCGCCAGCGCCACCCCTTGGAGAATGAGATTCATTCTCCTAGGAGCCTTGCTGTCTTAAAAGTGCCCCTTGATTGGAACGACTGTGCCAAACAGGACAAGCCTTTATTTTGTTTTACATGGATGCTAGGATAGCTCAGCCATTGAGTGCTTGCCTTGCAATTGTGAGGTCCAAGGTTTGATTCCCAGCACTGGCCCATGCAAACCCATATGCTGAACTGTGGCACAGCTGGTAACCACCAGGATGGCAGCAAAGGTTCTTGCCTCCCACACAGGAGGCTCCCAGTCCAGTTTCCGCCGTGCACAGCCCACATCCACCCGTGTGGAATGAAACCATGTGACAACTAATGATGCCCAACTATGGAGACTGCTCTGGGCCCTCCTCCCTTCTCCCTCTCTCTCCTTTCTCTTAAATAATAAAAATTCTGCTTTTTAACAATGCCTCATTGTTTTTTTATTATAAATAAAATACATGCTCTTTGTGAAAAATAAGGCGAATACAAAAATCTACAAAGAAGAATATAAAAGTCACCTCAATTCCATCACCTAAAGATTCATTCACTGAACATGTTCATTTAGTTTCAAGCTTCGTTCTAGATCTTGGGTGATTCACGGTGAACAAGAGTCAATGACCCCACTTTACGGGGCTTTCATATAGCAGGAGAGAAGATTTAGCTCCAGTTTCTGAATTTCCCTCCAGACTTTTTTCTGCACATGGACTATATTTATTTAAAGAACCAGTAAAGTAGTGAGTGGTGTGGTGCAGTGGTGAGGGCTTCGGCTCAGGAGGCAGATCTGTGTCTGAGTGTGGCGCACCCCCCCCCCCCATGGAACACAGCCTCATCTGTAAAGTAGGGAGGACTGTGTGCCTCTCTCACATTCTTTTTTCCCTAGTTTTATTGATAAATAATTAGCACACGTCACTGTAGACATTTAAGGTCTAAAGCATGATTATTTGGGTTACACATATTGTGCAACAGGTTTAGTTAACACCTTGCATTTTTATTGCAAGGGTCTCTCTTAAAGGGTCTCCCTGGAATGCACAGAACAGCCATAATGGATCAGCAGCGACCGCGTCACGACCCCCCTGCCCTCATCACTAATATCAGACTCTGCTCACACCCAAGTGGGTCCAACAATCACAATTCACCATTTGTAGGACAGGCAGGCAGGACGGGTGCTTTGAAAGAAAGGTCCCTTCCTGTTTGCTGCACGTTGTCTTCATACCAATTCCGGGAACCGACCTGACAAATATTGACTAAGCTGCTATGATCTTTAAACACCATTTTCCTGTGGGTAGGAGGTGATGCAGACCTGAAGACCCAGCACCCCCCAGACCAGGTGCTTCACTGTGAGTACCAGAAACGAAGGAGGGCTGCCGGCTGCCTCTCTCTCTCTCTCTCTCTCTCTCTCTCTCTCTCTCTCTCTCTCTCTCTCTCTCTCTCCTTCTCTCTCCCCTTCTTGTTCTCTCTTTCACTCTCATTTTGACAACATGGATGGGAGAACAAAGTCACCTAACTGAAAATAAAAAGTCTCAATATACTGCTTCCAAGGCTTGAAGTAGGAACTTCATGAAAACTTGATTTCAAAAAATTTTGAGAAACTCCCAGTATTCCCGGTAGTTAGACAAGAAAACAGAACAATATAACCCAAAGCAAAATGACAATGTTACAGTAAATTTACTGGGAATGCTGTTGTATGAAAAAGGTCTTGTGCAGAGCCCTGCTCTGGACTTTGAATCATGCTCCTGCCACTTAACAGGTGCTCATCTTGACCCTGAGTCTCCGTTTCCCCATCTGTATAACAGAGATAATAATACCTATGTCTTAAGGTTCTCCTTAGGACTCAATTAAATGGCAGGATGCAAGTATTTGTCCACAAGGGCACTGCTGGTATTTGGGCAGGGCCATTCTTCATTGCAAGTGACTGTCCTGGCATTCCCAGGGCTTTCTCTCTTCCTAAACCCCAGTAGCACACCCTTCTCCAGCCATGGAGACGATCCAAAATACCATCCCCCTCTTCACATTCATCCCTCTCTTGCATTTTAGAACATCTCTCCTTGGGAACCAGTGACAGCAAGTATCTAATATCCTCACTGCAAAATAAACAATACATGGGACTATTACAATTAATTAATGGAGTTCTTAATTTTCCCCTGGGATCTCTCTGGAGCAGGGAGAATGAAAGAACTTGGGTATAATTCCACCAGCCTCAGTAGAAAGGGGTGAAAATTAATGCTGCGTACTTACCCTCTGCCAGGTGCTCCATACATTGCATGTCTTGTACTCCTGAAGTGACTGCACCCCAGGAAGGTAGGCATTAGCATTTGCATTTTGCAAGTGGGGCAGTACGGTTCAGGGAGGTCACAGTGTCCTGCAGTGACTGACTGCACAGCCTTGATTCGAACCTCAGCCCCCTCTTTACAATCCAGTCCTCCTTAGGAAATAGATCCTTCTGCAAGTCTGGGAATATCGGGGTGCCGTACGGTAGAAAATGGGTTAAAAAGAAGAAACTGGAAATGGTTTGGTCGTAGTCATATTTCTTATTTTCCCCCGTGGCAGACCTATTTTTAAGTTGTTCTGCTTCTTCCAAATCCCCCTCAAAAGAATCAGCATGAATAAAAACTGCACAAAACAAGCCCACAGCGAGATGCGGTGGGGGAGGCTGGACGTGGCCTTGGGACACAGCCCGCTGTACTTTGACCAGCAAGCGAGTTTCAACATAACTGAGAATGAGGTTACATTCATCTGTCTTGACCACTGGCCTTTGGGGCTTGGCGGTGTATTTAGGGCACCAGGCACTACCAGCCATCTGCAGAAATATGGTTTTTCCCACACTACCATGGTGTTTGTAACTGATCCAGACCCTTGTCTTGGGCAAAAGGTATTCACAGTGCTAATTAAGACACCTACGCTCTCAGGACAAATAAGGACCGGGGGGTGGGCAGCAGGGGGCGGCCAGTGGGGGGTCAGTTTTGAAGGGAGCAGAGGGACAGTATCACCGTGGGGGTTCTGAGTGGCAGGATGGTGGTGTGAGCTCTGTGAGCACATGGGGATGTGTGTGTAGAAACCCTTAACAGGGGGACACTAGGCAGAAACCGAGGGAGCAGAGACAAACTCACACAGCACATCTGGCCCGGATATACCACACGGCATGCGGGAGCTCACATCTGGCCTGGAAGCAAGGGGTCCCCAGCTCCGGAATCACTGGGACCCCCTGGAGATGGATCAGAGGCTTCTCGGGCATTTTCATAACTTAAAGTACAAGAGATATGGTATGAGCTTCCCAGGGTTGTCATCAGAAAGTCCCACAGGCTGGGCAGCTTAAGCAGCAGGAATGTGTCGTCTCACGATTGTGGTGACCAGGATTCCAAGATCAAGGCACAAGCAGAGCGGGTTTCTTCTGAGGCTACGAGGGAGCCTCTGCTCCAGGCCCCCTGCCACCCCTCCCAGGCCTCGGGAGTGCAGGTGAGCTCTTCTGTCCCTCAGCTTGCAGAGCTCTGCTGTCCCTCAGCTTGTAGATCGCTGCCTTCATGTTCACGTGGCTTTTTCCCTGAGCGTGGGTCCAGGCTCCCCCCTTTTATAAGGACAATGGTCATAGTGGATGAGGGCCTATCTAATGACTTCATCTTAACCAGTTACATCGCAACAACTCTATTTCCAAACAAGCTCACACTCCGAAGGTGAAGCCTTCAGCATATGAATTTGGAGGGGGAACACAATTCAACACGTAACAGAAAGCTTTGCCAAACCTCCACACTGCGGTGCAGCTACCGCATGTGACAGGTCTTCAAGATAACAAAGCTGACCTCGGTCTCTCATCTCTCCTCCCAGGCTCCATCCATCCCCTGGCTTTGTCACCCTCCATGGGCTGCCCCCCACCTCCTCCCTCAGGTCCCCATGCCCAACCACCACATCCACCCATACTCCTGCTAATGGGAAGCCAGATACCAGAGGGCTGTCCTCCTTGTGTGACACCTGCCCTAGGAGGTGCACACCTCATCTCTCCCTCCAGTCAGCAAGGTTAGAGCTCCTGGCACACCTACGTGCAAGGGCAGCTGTCACAGTGTCCTGAGTGTCACTCCAGAATAGTGAGTATCACCCCAATACCTGATAGGTAATGAACAACTGAAAGGGCGATTAGAAAGAAGAAAGAAAAAGGAAGGGAGGAAGAGAAGAAGGAAGGATGAAAGAAGAGAGGGAGGGAGGGAGGGAAGGAGAACAGACCGTACAAGTTCTTTTTTATGACTCAGCATCCTTTTCTCAACAAAATCTTATAGACATGTCAATACATAAAGCCGATAAAGGGCTGCTGCCCTGACGGAAGCCTGGGGGGACGTGTCTTGCTCACCCCCACTTCATCCTCTGCAGAGTCCCTCACGACCCCTCTGTGGGACACAGCCTGGATGTGAGGGGTTGTGGACGGAATGGGGCCCCATGGAGTCATTCGTGAACAACGGGGATGTGTCTGATGTCTTGTTTCAGAGGATGAGACCTGCGTGGCTGTGGCTGCTGGGAGCAGGGATCCTGGCCTCCGTCCTCTGCCAGCCCATTCCTGCCCATGGACATAAGAGTCTGGGGGTCCCTCAAGCACCCAGGGGCCAGCTCTCAGAGCCAGCCCCCACCTACCACCAGATCACACCCACCATTACCAACTTTGCGTTGCGTCTGTACAAGCAGCTGGCAGAAGAAACCCCAGGGAACATCCTCTTCTCCCCGGTGAGCATCTCCACCACCCTGGCCCTGCTCTCCCTGGGGGCCCAAGCCAACACCTCCACGCGGATTCTGGAGGGTCTTGGCTTCAACCTCACAGAGACCCCACCAGCCAGCATCCACCGGGCCTTCCAGAGCCTCCTCCACACCCTCGACCTGCCCAGCCCCAAACTTGAACTGAAGGTCGGCAACTCCCTGTTCCTGGCCAAGCAGCTGAAGCCCCGGCAGCACTTCCTGGGTGACAGCAGGGAGCTGTACGGAGCTCTGGCGTTTTCTGCTAACTTCACAGACTCTGCTGCGACGTGGAGGCAGATTAGTGACTACGTGAGAAAGCACACGTACGGGCAGGTGGTGGATGGCCTCCCGGAGTTCACGGAAGACACGCTCATGGTGCTCTTGAACTTCCTCTTCTTCAAAGGTGAGCCCTGGCTCAGGCAGAAGTCAGGCGACCTTCACCGTCACCAGTCCCGCCCCTAAGAAGCTCCCGTCTTGAAACCTTAGAGCTAGTTCTTCTGGTAGTTACCTCCATATATTTAAATAATGCGCTTACACCACTGCTTGATTTCTCAGTATTTGATTACTCTTGTCATGTCTTTTCTAGTCTGTGTTTATTCTGGCTTTTTGTCACACTCAATCTCGCTTGTCTATTAGTTTATATTGCAGAAAAAATACTTTAGTTCATATATTATTATCTATTTCAAACCTACAAAAATGCACAGAAAATAACATAAAAAAAACACCATATACCCCCCCCCCCGAAGAATGAACACATATTAACACTACCATTTGCTTCAGATTTTAATTGTTTTTAAACCATGGCCTGGCAGATGCAGTTCAATTTCTTTTTCATGCTTTTCTCATCTCATTCCCTGCCTTCCTTGCTCCCCCAGAGGCCACCACTATCCTAGGGGTGGTGTGTGCTCTTCTCGGCCTTGTGAACACACCATTAGCACGTTAAGTATTAATAGCTATACATATGCACCTATACTACAGTGCACGTGTTGTTTGTTTGTTTGTTTGTTTTTAAAGATTTATTTCTATTGTTTTTTGACAGAGAGAGAGACAGACAGAGAGAGACAGAGAGAAGGGGGAGGGCCCAGAGCAGTCTCCATAGTTGACAGCATTAGTTTTCCATATAGTTTCACTCCACAGGTGGGTGCGGGGCTGCGCAGGGCAGGAACTGGGCCAGGGGCCTCCCACATAGGCCCCGGCAAGAACTGAACTGGGGGCACACCCCAGTTCAGCATGTGGGTCCGCATGGGCCGGGTCCCGGATTCGATCCTTGGACTTCGGGGCTGCAAAGTGAGTACTTAACCCACTGAGCCATCCCAGCTTCCCAGTTCACGTATTTTAAATGGTATCACACTGGGTGTATTAGTATCATTACCCCATATTAATTTATATAGATAGCTAATTTTGACTATTGCATTGAAAATTTCACACTCTTTGTTTGTTTGTTTTTAACTTTACTAATTTCCTGAATTTGTAGCTTATATCTTTACATTGCTACTAGAAAAATTAGCTCCTCCATTATTTTTTTAAACACAAGTTCATACTTTAGACTTTTTAAATTTTTACTGAATGTTTTTTTTTCTATTCCAGGATCCCATTCGAATCTCCATTACATCTAATTAGCATGCCAAATTAAGCTCCTCTTTCCTGTGTGACATGTCTCAGACTTTCCTTGCTTTTAATGACCTTGACAGTTGTGATGAGTACCATCCAGGTACATTGTAGAATATCCTTCAATTGGGATTGGGTTGATGTCTTTCCATGATTAAGACTAGGGTTATGAGACTGGGGGAGAAAAACTTCGGAGATCAAGAACCGTCCTTAGCCCAGCATGTCAAGGGTGCATCCTATCAGCCTGACTTAACACTGTTGTTTTTTAAAGATTTATTTTATTGTTTTTGACAGAGAGAAAGACAGAGACAGAGAGAGGCAGAGAGAAGAGGGCCCAGAGCAGTCTCCATAGTTGTATGTCATCAGTTTTCGACATGATTTTGTTCCACACAGATGGGGTGGGAACTGAGCCGGGGCCTCCCACAAGGGAGGCACACCCCCCAAAGCTGGGGGCCTCCCATACGGGAAGCTCACCCCAGTGAGAACCAAACCGGGGCCACACCCCAGTTCAGCATATGGGTCCACATGGGCCAGGACCAGGGCTCGATCTCAGGACCCTGGGGTGGCAAAGCCAGCGCTTAACCTGCTGAGCCATCCCAGCTTCCCCGACTTCACACTGTTGATGCTGACCTTGATCACCTGGCTGAGGTCCTGCTTGTCAGATGTCTCCACTGTAAAGTTACCCTTCTTCTCCCTTCCCATCCTGTGCCCTGCGCAGGAAGTTGCTACATGCATCCCACACTAAAGGAGGAGGCAGTTGGGGTCTGTCTCCTTGAAGGAAGAGGGTCTACATTGATTATTTGAAATCCATCTCCACGGGAGATTTGTCTCTTCTCCCACATTCATTTATTCAATAATTTGCTTATAGACATATAAAGTTATGAACATTTATTTTATACTTTGGATTATAATCTAATACTACTTTACTATGTAGCTCAAATTTTTCCAAAGTTGGCTGTTGGGAACTCTTTCATTTGGCTCCTGTGTCCCTTTGATACGACCTCGTATCCTACTCCCTGGCATTACAAGACACTCCAGACCTATCTTTTATACTTCCTGCCCCAGGAAACCATGTCTTCATCTCTCTGTGCTGCCACCTGGGTGATTTCCTCAGCCCTAGCGCCCATTTACAATTCTGTCACAAGCTATGTCTAACCGATTGTTTAACCCATGCACTGAGTTTTCAATTTCACTGACTATATTTTCATTTTAAGAATTCCTTTTTTTCTGAAACCTCCCTATTATTTTACCATAACAATCTATTCTTTGCTTATGAATTTATTCCTTCTTTTCAAAACAAACACTTCCCAAAAAAGTGTCTTTAAGATAATCTTATTACCTGGAGGTCTTACGCTGTGATTTCTCTTTTTGTTGCTGCTGCTGATTCTAAGGATTGAAATTTCTAGCTTTGAAGTGTGTGTGTGTGTGTGTGTGTGTGTGTGTGTGTGTGTGTTTCTTATGACCTGTTGTAGATATGTCTCTTGCGGACAAATTCACATTTTCTCCTGGCCTATTGGTTTCACTGGTTCTATAGTAATTTCTAGGTTGGAGAGTTCCTGTGCTGAATGAGTAATGTGACCAAAGAGCATAGAGTAGGAGACTCTTTTCCACCTGGCCTTGGAAATGGGACGACCTGTGCTGGCTCATCTCCAGGCTGCTGGGCTGGTTTTCAATCCAGGCTTCCCAGATAGGGAAGGGATTGCATTTCATAGCGCCTATTTGCAAAGCGCTCAGTTCCAAGTGTCAGCCAGAGTTTTGTCTGTTACTCCTGAGAAGATATTAACCACCACCCCCGCCCCAAAGCTGACTTGATTCTGAGAACCCACGAGCAGATGCTGTGAGCTCACGAGCAGATGCTGTGAGCTCCAGATCAGAGCTCGGCATTTTTCGTTTATTTTTGGCAGCCATCCTTCTTGCTTATAAACCCAGAATGCTTTGTTTATTTTTACACTATTTTATCCAGAATGTCTAAGTGTTTAAGCAGAAAAACAGCTCTTCCTGTTTTCAGTCAGCCTGTAATACTGACCAGAAGTCTCAAAGTCCTAAGTCCTAATACTCTTTAACCTTCACAGTCTGACACAGGACTACGCATGCTTTAAAGGTTCGATGAATAACTGATTTCAACCTAACTTAGGTCTCATGTTTGAGTCCTCTAGGAATGCTGTTCATTCATTCATTTATTCATCCAAGAACATATGTTGGAGGAAGCCGGGATGGCTCAGTGGGTTAAGCGCTCGCTTTGCAGCCCTGGGGACCGAGGATCAAATCCCGGCCCCATCCCATGCGGACCCATATGCTGAACTGGGCTGTGCTTTCTATGCAGGACGCCCCTGGTTCAGCCCCCATGCGGGAGGCCCCCAGCCCAGCTCCTGCCCAGCAAGGCCCCCACTCACCTGTGTGGAACAAAACCATGTTGATAACCGATGTTGTACAACTATGGAGACTGCTCTGGGCCCTCCCTCTTCTCTCTGTCTCTCTTGTCTCTGTCTCTGTCAAAAACAATAAAATAAATCTTAAAAAAGAAGAAGAAGAAGTTAGGACATAGAGGATAGCTCTCCAGCTCCTCTGTAGAAAGTCGTTGTTGTCTACCAGCAGCTGGATCAACTCAGTGTTTGCAGAGAACCTGAGCTATGGAGCTAGAGTCAGGCCCCAACCCAACCTTACCGCGTGTTAGCTCTGCAGATGTGAAATGTTTCCTTAAATTCTCAGAGATGCAACTTCCCATCTCTGACACGGAGATCATAATATTTGTTTGATATTAATTTTGCGGGTGATATAAAGAGATAGTGGCTCACTCGTGGAAGGTGCTCAGTAGATGGAATGACTTACTACCCTTTCACCCCTTGAAAGTTAAGCTGCTCTGAAATGAAACTAAACCATAGGTCATTAGAACTCAAACTCTGGGGACTTGCTCTAGGGGCTAAACTGGACCTAAATTCTGGCCTCCAGATTCTGTATTCATGCCCTTTCTCTGCCTCACACTTCTGTCCCCAAGAGGAAGTCACCAATCCAGTGTGGCATAGCATATGTCTGCCCGGAGCTGCTCTCTTGAGCCATGCGCTCACGGTTTTGTGGGTTGTGTGTCCTCAGCCAAGTGGAAGCACCCTTTTGATCGCTACCAGACTCAGAAGCAAGAGAGCTTCATTGTGGATGAGAGGACGTCCCTCCGCATCCCCATGATGCACCAGAAGGCGATGCACAGGTTCCTGTATGACCAGGACATGGCCTGCACTGTCCTCCAGATAGAGTACAGTGGAAATGCCCTGGCCCTGTTCATCCTCCCCGATCCGGGGCAAATGGAGCAGGTGGAGGCCACGCTGCAGCCTGAGACCCTGAGGAAATGGGGCCAGTTGTTCTTGCCCAGGTAAGAGTCAGACTCCTGCAGACCTTGTTCAAGAACCTGAGCTCTTCTCACCTCCAATGGCAAGAGCCCCACCGCTAAGTTAGGCTGACTCCTGCCCTTACAAACTATGTAACTGGGGGCAATTTTCTTACCTTTGGGGCCTCAGACTTCCTCAACTGCAAAATGAGCCCATAAGAACCACCACAATGGGTGGCTTGGGGGATTAACCTAGTTAATATGTAGACAGCACTGGGAGTGCTACCTGGTACATGGCAAGTGCTCACCGGACATTACTCATTGTCATCCTTTCTGCCCAATCTCCTTTCCTCTTGCTTCTCCCATTTTCCAAATAATGATTTACTATCAGAAGTAGTTAAGTGAAGGAATAAAATTCAGATCAAGGATAATTATTAAGAACAAGTATGACACCTGCAGAACAATGTATATTTGTTTTTCTTAAAATTGTTTTTGACAGAGAGAGATACAGAGACAGAGACAGAGACAGAGAGAAGGGGGAGGGCCCAGAACAGTCTCCATAGTTGCACATCATTGGTTTTTCCACATAGTTTCATTCCACAGGTGGGCACAGGGCTGCACAGGGCAGGAACTGGGCCGGGGTCTCACCCCGGTGAGAACTGAACTGGGGGCACTCCCCAGTTCAGCATATGGGTCCACGCGGGCCGGGGCTGGGATTCGATCCTCGGTCCCTGGGGCTGCAAAGTGAGCGTTTAACCCACTGAGCCATCCTGGCTTCCCCCAATGTATATTTCTTAAAAGTGAATCTTTTTAAATTCCAGTATTCCTTAAAGAAATTAAATACCAAGAAGAGCACCGTCAAATCCAAGTGCCAGTTTTATGGGACCTCAGTCCTGCCCACTTCTATCTCCCTTGCTTTTCGGTTTGTGTTTTCTCACAGTAGCTTCCTTTTTCTTTTTTTTCTGGTTTACTTAGACGCCCTTTACAAACCAATCCCTTTTGGGGGTGTATCTTCCTTTCTGGGGTGCTCTGGGATGAAATCTAGCCTTGAGTTGTAATTACATCTTGCTGCATAACAAAGCCCCCCAAAATGGAAGGGTTTGGAGCAAGCATCTGTCATCTCTCTCGTCTGCAGTAGACCAGCCTCGCTGGGCAGTTCTGACCTGGGGTCGCTCCTGTGTTGGAGTCAGATGGTGGCCAGAGCGGGGGTCCGGAGGGCCCCTCCACGCGGATGTCGGTGCCTGGGTGGGTGGTCGGCACAGCAAGGGCGGAGCAGCTCCGTGAAGCAGGCCTGGTCTTCTGTGGAGCCTCTGTGTCCTTGATATTGTCATATGGCAGCTCAGGGCTTTTAGGAGTACTCCCAAAAGACAGGAGATGAAAACACCTGCTCTCTTAAGACTGGGCTTTGAAGTTTCATGTCTGCCATATCCTTGTGGTTAGAGCAGTCACAGAGCCCACCCAGATGTAGGGTACGGGGTGCAGAGCAAACCTCTTGGTGGCCATCTTTCATCTACCACCACCTGATCAGCACTGTCACCCTCATGCCCACTGGATCCTTCCCTCAGCACCCCAACCACGCCGAGGTACCAGGGATAGAAACAAGTGTTCTGTGTTTGGGCAGAGATTCAAGTCCCGAATAAAAGACACAGGTCCAGGACAGAGGCTGGGATGGAAGGGACTATCGCTGTTGTCTATGAATCTGGTCCGCTTCTGACTCCAGCCCCATAGTCTCGGCCTCGCTCAGGATCAGCGTGCCCTTTGCCCTTCTCAGGAGCAAGTCCCAGAGAGTTCTAGACCAACAGATATTCCTTCAGGAAGGGCCTGATTTGACCTCTCACTTTGACTTTCCAGAAGCAAGAGCAGCCCAAGCTACTTTTCTAAATCTCCGATACTTCCGGATACTATTTCTTATGCCCGCGTTATAATATTGCAGCAGCATTTTAATGGGTTTCAGACGTGAACACGTCAGACTGCCGGCTCTCCCTTCATTGAACTGGGAGGGTTAGCTTGCTTAGGGAAATCACACTTCCTGGTCACTGTTTCTTCTTCAATTACATTGGTAGGACACCTACCATGTGTTGGGCTGTCCACCAGGCATGCTTCTGCTAGCCTTTACCCCACCCTCCAAGTGCTACCTGCTCCTCCGTTTCCTCCTTTTCACAGTTTAACCTCCAACATCCAACTGCCTCCCCCTTCACTTAGGCATCTGGACCCTCATATTACCCCGAAGGGGTTAAACTGGCAACAATTCCTTAACCTGAATCAGAGGCTCCAATTTGAATTCACTGGAGGCAGAAGTTTCCAAGCTGGTTATTAACTAGCCAAGCTGGCAGGTGCCCAGTAACGGTGAAACAATAATGAAGAAGAACCCCAGGAAGAGGACAGCTTTGCCTGAGTCGAAAGAAACTTGTGAGCGTGACCCAGGGAGTGTGGTGATCTGATGGGAAAGGCATGCCAGCAACAGCAGGGAGCGTTACTCTGTGGGTCTGTGCCCACTCTTTACATACACCAATGCTTAGATCCCTGAAGCTCAGGCAGGTGACAGGTGACTCGTGTTGGGGGTTGCCAATAATGGATGGAGGATGCAGTTCAGAAGTCAGGCCAACAGAACCTGCTGATGCATCAGACGTGGAGGTGGGGAAATGTGAGTAATATTTACCTTCCATGGTTGTCATGTGGATTCAATCAGTTGAGCTTTGTGAAAACCCTAGACCCATGTCAGGCCTCTAGAAAACCCTCCGTCAATACGCCCCAGAGGAAGACAGATGGCTGTGCTGGGGGTCTTCTCAGATCATCTGAAGAGGTCTGTGGAGAGGTCACAAGAGGTCTGTACAGTCTGAAGAGAAGGGGATCTGAGCCGTGGAATGTTCTGGCATAGCAGGTCGTGTCATGGAATGATGTGTTCCCCTCACTACAGGGAACCTCGCTGTCTCCCAGAGCTCAGGGCAGGGGCAGTGCAGGTAGGGAGATAGCACCCCTCCTCTGTCTGACTCTCTCTCTCCAGCCTGTTGGACTTGCACTTGCCAAAGTTTTCCATTTCTGGAACATACAACCTGGAAGACATACTTCCCCACATTGGCCTCACTGACATATTCAACTTGGAAGCTGACCTGTCAGGAATCGCTGAGCAGCTCAACAAAACCATCTCCAAGGTAAGGTGGGGAGTGTGGCTGTGTGTGTGGATATGTGTGTGAGTGTGGCTGTGTGTGTAAGTGTGTGGATATGTGTGTGTAGATGTGTACATGAGTGTGAATATGTGTGTCTGTGTGTGGATATGTGGATATGTGTGTGAGGATGTGTGTGTGTGGCTGTGTGTGTGTGGATGTGTATGTGTGTGGATATGTGGATGTGTGTGTGTGTGTGCGTGGCTGTGTGTGTGTGGATATGTATGTGTGTGGATATGTGTGTGAGTGTGGCTGTGTGTGTGGCTGTGTGTATGAGTGTGTGGATATGTGTGTGTGTGGATGTGTGCGTGAGTGTGGATATGTGTGTCTGTGTGTGTGTGTGGCTGTGTGTGTGTGGATGTGTGTGTGTGTGGATATGTGTGTGAGTGTGTTTGTGTGTGTGTGTGTGAGTGTGACTATGCGTGTGTTTGGGGGGGGTCTTTTCTCTTTTGACACACACTGCCTATCTGAAAGTCAAGTTCCCCTCTATTGTCCCTCTCCTGCCCACTAGACACACCCTTAAGGCTTCTTCCCCATGGGCAGCTCCATTTCCACCCACTTATGATCATCAGAGCAGAGACACGGAGCCTGGAATCGAGTAGGCACGCTGTCAGGGTCACCCACGGAGGCAGAACTGCCCCAGGTGTGGAACTGGCTTTGCTTTCGTGCCTCATACTTCCTCCTAGGGCAGGCAGCAAAACTCCATCTGCTTTGTTAGGGCTACGGAGGGTGTGGGGGGCGGGAACAGAGGTGAATCATCCGCCTCGCTGCAGAAACCACCCCCGAGTCTCAGTGCTTTATGGAAACAGAGGCTTAGTGCCTGTTCATTGTACAGGTCAGAGGGGCGTCACTTAACTACCTTCTGGCCCCACATCCGCTTCACCTGGCCTCTTCCGTTCAGGGTGTAGGTTACAGGGGAGGCCCCTACGTGGGACATGCCATTCCTGCAACCGTGGGGAAAAAAGCGAGAGACCACCGACATGCAATGGCTCTTAACACTCCTTCACACGTAGCCTATAGCAAGGCCCCTCACATGCCACTGGACAAAACAAGTCCCACCGTCAAGACAGGCATGAGTGGGGTGGGTCTGTGTTCTCCTCTCGCAGGAGCTTTGCTGGTCACAGGTGTGGGAGGGGATCCGTAAGCCCTATCGGGAAGGGAGAGCTCATCTTTGGGAAAAGTAATGCAATTCCCCACGGGAGAGAAGGCAGCAAAGACCCTACTTGCCCTTCTGATATCCCTTTTCTAATGGAATAGTCAGTAATTGTCCTTTGAGTCTTTGCTAGGAATTCCATAATGAAGCATTCTGTCTTTTATTTGGCATGTGAAACCAAGATGATAGGGATGCAATCTTGTGTGTGTACACACGTGTGTATGTGCACACGTGTTTGCGTGTGCGGGTGTGCATGCTCACCCACAGTAGAGAAGGTGAACAAGAAGGAAAAGAAATTATTTCCCCTTTCAAAGAATTTCTCTTACGCAGTGACCTTAAATGCCAGATTTAGCTCTTCATAGAGCGTTTGAGAAATGAAAGAGATGGTCAAAGCCAAAGTTTTTCACTGTTTTTTTTAAGTCTTAGGATTCTGTCTTCTTAAGTTGTGTAAAAATGCATTTTTCAACAAAAGGTATTCCTCCGAGGGAGGTCAGCAGAGGGCTTTGGCACATCAGGCAGCCTGGCTCTACAGAGTTCATTTGAAAACTGTGGATTGAGGCTGAGCAAGCCCTTTTAAAAATGAGAAGCCAGGGGCTGAGAGGGAGGACTTGCAGAAAGTGCCCCCAGGTGCCCCTCAGAATGGCAGTCTGGTTCTTGCTCCAGGGGCCCAGCCCTGCCCCAGCCCATTGCCAAAGAGCAAACGCCCCTTGGGGGGAGCCCCAGGAGATGGCAGGAGGGGAGAGGTGGGGAGAGCAGGAAAATCGAATCAAGGCTGAAATTTCTTTCTTGGAATGCGGGGACTTTGGCTCCGTCACCTCAGTTGCACAGGTGGCCTCTGTCCCCTTGAGGTGCCCTGTGCTGATGCTGTCTGTGTCCCTCTTGTCTCCTTCTAGGTGTCACACAAGGCAGCAGTGGACATGAGTGAGCGGGGAACCGAGGCAGGGGCGGCCTCCAGCCTCCTCTCCCAACCCCAGCCCCTGAACATGACCTGGGCCCCTCACACCCATTTCAACAGGCCTTTCCTGCTTCTCCTTTGGGAGGTGACCACCCAGAGCTTACTCTTCCTGGGGAAAGTCGTCCACCCAGCTGCAGGGTGACACGGGGCACCCAAGGGTGTCCTCTGCCATCCCCCCTGCTTCAAACAAATAGGAAGGCCAGCACCAGCTTGCGTTGCAGGCTACCGGGAGGGCCAGTGCATCCGTGTGCAAAGGTCCTAATAAAGTGGACCGTGGGTTTGAAGACCACGAAGCAGCAATGCTAACAAAGGGGGTTGACTCCATTTCCGCCATTCGCTCGACAGCCTCCTTGAATCTGGTGTCAATTGTGGTTAGGAAGTTGCAAATGAGCACAGCCTCATGTCATGGCCTCCTGGGAGATGCCCACTGTCATTGTCAGCACTGAAGACCCTTTCTCTTTGGGTCAGGGTCCCAAGAACAGGCACAAAGGACATTAGGAGGAATAAGCGAGCCTCTCTCTCCCTTCCCAGTGGCCAGTGGTGGCTGTAGCGCAAAGCGAGGTTGTCCTGAAATGTCATTGCCCCGATGTCAGTGGCTAGATCACCGTCAGCGGAGATGGGAGCCAGGGCACCACACCAGGCTCCCTGAAGAGAAGGGGGTGCGAGGATGGGCCAATCCGACATGGGAGCTCGCATGCCCAAGGGCAACCCCGAGATCAAGGGAAGTGGGAGGGTCCACGTGGCCAGGTGGCAATGGGTATCAGCCAATTATTTGTCTAGCTGCTAGGGGGATGATTTAGGGGCTGTCTTTGCAATGGATCTGCCTCAGGTCCAAAGTCCCTCTCCCACAAGGTGTCCCTCCGGTCTTAAAGCAACATCTGCCTGAAATGAGTGGAGAAACACAAAGGTATGCCAACTTAGCTGTATGTGTGTACCGTGCATGTGACAATACCCATCCCCACAATGAAGTCAGTGCCAGGACCTAGAGCAGGGGTGGCGAACCTATGGCACGCGTGCCCAAAGCGGCACGCGGAGCAATTATTTCGGCACGCGGAGCTGTGAATACCATTTAAAAAATTATTGTTTATGCTCTTATAGACATAAGAATAATTGATACCTCTATCTCACTTGATGGGTTGGCACGCGAGTCGAGCGAGTATACTCTTATTTCATAAACTTTGGTGCTCAATCTCCAAAAGGTTTGCCACCCCTGACCTTGAAGGTGACTATAGGTGGTGTGTGTCTAAGAAATCACACCAAAAAGTATCAGTGGTAGGACACCATCCCCCAACACCCACTCCATGTAGGTGAGACCTGGGTTGGACCTTGAAACCCAGGAGGGTCTTACATAAATGGAAAGAGGGTAAGGCAGTCTGGAGAGGGGGGGGGATACACTGTGGGCAAAGGCCCTGGGGAAGGAAAGAGAAAGGTGTACCCTGATAAATCAAGAGAGCACCCGTTTTGCAGCAACAGCAAGTTCACTGGGTGAGCGTGGAAGGATATTCTGGAGAGCTACTAGGACGTAAAGGTTTGGAGGCTTTAGGTGCCGATGTAAAGGCTGTGAACTTTGTCCTGCAGACAGTGGGGACTAACTGTAGGATGTGGACGAAGTGGTGGCTGGGGAACTCATCTGACAGCCTGGCATGGGGTAGAACAATGGGGTGATGCCAGGGTGAGGGCTGAGGGGAAGGCACTGCACTATGAGGTCCACCCTGGCCACATGTCCTGTTCTAACCTTCCCACACCCGTCCTTCACTGGGCCACCAGCACACACGATCCCGTACCCCAGTCAGCCCCCCTTTAGCCTCTACAACCCCACCACCACCGCCCTGCCCTGCCTGCCTATGGCATCTATAAATGCACTTCTCTTACTTGAAAGGAAGGAACTACAGAAGGCCCACCCCGCATCCTGGGCAACCTAACACACGCACACTTTTCTGTTGCTTTGAACTAAAAATCAAGGAACGGCTACATTCAAATGTGTGAAGATCTGCCCAAATCCTCTCTGACAGTGGAACTGGCTCCTGCAGAGGTGAGTGACTGATTTTCCAGGTCACAGGCAAGCCAAAAATATTAAATAAAGAGCAACCTTAAGCATCTTACACTGGTTCAGGCATTCTGGAAGATTCTGAGAATGGAGCAGAGAACCGGACACCCATCCTCCTGGGGCTCTCAAGCTTACAGGGGAGATGCACATTGAGCAAGTACTTCCATTAAAGTGTGCACACAGGCATTACATGAGCTACCTGCAGGGCACACACATTCACTGCTTCACCCCAGGTTTATTGAGCACCTACTATGTGCCAGGTTCTGTTTTAGGCCCTGAGAATAGAGAGTGAACAAAGCAGACAATAAGCTCTGACCTCATAGGAGTGCATTCTAGTGGGAAAATACAGACAGTAAACGAAACAAATAAGTGAACTATCTACCATACAAGAGCAGTGAGGTCAAACTCTCTGTAGACAAGAACATGCCCACGGAAGTCCCTATTGTTGCATGTGAAGGAGCAGCTAGGTCCTCTGAGGGTGACCAAGTGGAGTGCCTGGTAGTGAAGCTGGATTTAAGCTGAAGGCTGTAATTGTTACAGTTCACCCAACACAGGAACCAAGCGGCGCTCTGGAGATCGAAGTCACAAAACCTTATTCACGCCGGCGGGCTCAGAGCAGTGTTTCTCCAAAGTCTGAGCCCCGACTACAGGGAGCATCAGGCTTATATAGGGAGACTTTTACTTGGTTACATTCTATGATAAGTTCTCTTTTCCCACAGTCATACATCTCGGTTTGGTAGACGCAGGCGCCAGGAGAGGGCAAGGCCACAGGTGCAGAGAGTGAGCAAGATATACAGAACCAGAGGCTTAATTGCAAGCAGTGACACAGGGCTTTGTACACATCATAATGTGCTCCCTTACAGCTTTCCTCTGAAGGGAACCTACAACTGGAAGACCCCCCCATCCCACCCCTGTCGTCTCCTTTGTTATCTTAAGGTAGTCAATGGTCTCAAGGTATTTATTAACTCTCTGCCCTGTCCTGTGCCTGCTGATCACAGACACCCCCTTAGGTTTCCCTCTCTGTGCCCACTGTCTCCTTGCAGAAGTACCCTGTGCACCTACTCCATACAGGCTGGACACTTGCAGGTAGTTGATAGATTTCAACAAACTTGCCACTCCCAATAATCCTGACAAATAGCTTCCACTGTGTCCATCTTGCCGGTGGGGAAACTAAGGCACAATTTGCTAGGGCCATACCAGACTGGATTTGACTCCAGGCTGGAGAGATCCATAGGCCAGTTACTTAACCTCCATGCCACGCCTCCTCTTAGGAGCACAACTCCACAGCCATTCTTCCACCTGCGCTTGGCTGCTATTCTGCAAGGACCCGACTCCCAGGGGAAGAAGCAGCAGAGAAGGAAGAAACCCCATGGGCAGAAGCATCTTTGGGAAAACTACAGGGAAAGACCCAGAAGCGTGGGTGGAAACAGGGGGTTTAGTAAGTACTTAACGAGAACAGGGACATGCCCACTCATCTATTTATTGACATTACCTGTGACCCAGACCCACACAGAACACGCAGCAAAACCCTGCTACTAACTTCATGCTGTGAGGGGTAAAGGGAAGTAGAGTTGCCACCTCAAAATATGCCTTTTGGAGATACTGATTATTCTAAGCGGGTTATTTTTAAGAAACAAAAGACTCAGAAAGAAACTTTGACCCTCCTCCTTCCCTGCCCAAAGGAAATCAGATAGAAAGACATGATTAAAGGTCTGCATAATATAAACTAAGCGGGCAGACAGAGAGGCCTCTATTATAACAAAGCCTTTTTGTGAATCTCCTTTCTGTGCCCCATTGTTTCGGGTAGCCCTCCCAGAACCTGCTTACGACACTTTGGCTCTTTCTCAGCTCCATGGGAATTGCCTGCTTTCCCTTTGACATCCCAGACACCTGCCCACCTTTCTTTAACCCAGAACAACATAGAAGCCTCTGCTGCCTGGTTTGTCCTCAAGTTCTTCATCCTTAGGGAATCCCCATATGTACATATGTAATAAATACAGTTATCTTCTCCTGTTAATCTGTCCCATGTTAATTTGAGTATTAGACCAGCCAGAGGAATTTAGAAGCATAGATGAAAAGTTATTTTTCCTCCCCTACAGGGGAAGGCTACTTCACACAGTGGAATTTTGAGGTAAAGACTCAGAGTCAGGGAAGAAAACAGTTTGATGAAGGACATGACATAAAAGGTGACAGTTTTGTGGGAGGGACCCCGATGTATTCTAAGCTGTGCAGACAGCAGTTTCTCTTTAATTTGCTTCCTCCTCCCTCTTTGGGGGAAGTAAGACTTCCAGACTCTAGTAAATCCTTACACCCTCCCACTGGTTGGGAAATTTTGGACACATTGCCCGATCCCTCTGTGCCTCAGTTTCTTCTGTAAAATGGAAAGTATTACACCTATTCTACAGAACTGTTGTGGAAATCATATGAGGTCATGAGCGAGATGCAGTAAGGGCTGTTGTTATCCTGTAGGCGCTCAATGAACGTTTGTTCTTCCCACTTCATCCTTTTGGCTGCCCCAGCCTTCAAGGCTGTCCTTTATTTCCTCAGAGTATAGCTCATCTCTGGGGAATGTCCAAATCCCAAGTGGCCATTGGTACAAGTGTCAGATGTGACCCCTCCCACTGAAACCCTGTAAGGAGAACTTCTTCAAAACCCGAAGGTGTGGACAAAGAAGCTTCAGGTGCTTTGCCTGGGCATGAATGGCGTCACCCAGAGGGCAAGACCATTCTTGCTGCAGGGACATTTGCCATGACACTATGTCACTAAAAGGAGGCCCCTGGCCCAGGTGTCAGGGCTGAAACTGCAGAGGCTCACGGGTGAGAGCCCAGGGCTTTTCTCCACGAAAGTATCATTGCTAGTATCCATTTACTGTGTTGTTTCTTCCCTCCCTTCGTAAACTGTCATGTTCAATCACCTTGTGACAAGGGAGATTCTTCTCCACTGGAGATTCCAGATGCATTTATACTCCATGTGGACTGTTTAACCATCTAGAAGATCCTGATCATTTTCATGTAAGTCACAGCTACCTAAAGTTTATATTTTTAAAGACGGTATGATGCTCTCTCCAGTGGGTCTCGAGCCATCTCTGCAATACTGTAAAGTCCCAGACACACTTAATATTTTGGCTTCTATTGCAGGTAACTCGGCTTTGAATGTTGGCACTGAGCCTCCGGCCAGAAACAGCCTACAGGAGCACATAGGATCCTACTGTGACAATACCTCTGGTGCCCTTTTTTCCCCAAAAGGCTTACATAACTACACAATGGGAAAGAATGTAACTCAAGATATGTTTAAATACAAGAAAAGCCATTTTAAAGAATATGATAAATGCAGAAATAGATATGTCAATCATTTATATTGTCCATAAGTGTGCACTGACTTCAGTTATAAGTTCTTGGCTTTTGAAGCAAAAGAAAATATATAAGCTACATAGTTTTCAGTGAGAAGCGAGCATGGATGGCTGTGGGCATAAAAACGCTTTCTTTGTTTCTTTGTGGAATCCAGCTCCACTTGGTCTTTATATTAGTACAATCCTTCTTGCTCCGGTTTTAAAAGGCACCGACGTATTGTTTGCCTGCAATGGCTCTAAAAAAGTCAAGGATATGCCATCGGCTGAACTATATAAGACTAACTGAACAATTGGGCTTTGACTCTGAAGCTCCGGTTTCGGGTGAGCAAGGCAAATAGGAAACTAAATTGGGGTTCAAATTTTCCACTGTCTGCCAAGACATTTCTCCCCAGGAGAGTTTTCCCTCAGGATTAACATGTCCAATGGCTAAGCCAATAAGATCCTCGATGACATCACCCATTGTGAGGCATAGCAATGAGACAGAACAACTCTACCAATGAGGATTTCCAATCACCTCTTTATGAATGTTTAAGTACATAAGTCATGCCTGATCGCTATGCGCATTTCATAAAATCTATGAAAGCAGTATGAAAAATAAAGTTTAGTCACTCAAAATTCACTACTCAGTGTGTCCTAGTAGCCTTTTGCTATATATTTTCCTTACATAAATACATGCTAAAACAGACACACACACTTACTAAAGTGGGATCTTACTACATACGTACTGCTTTTTAAACTTTCTCTGGACATAATAACAAACTCTTTTAATGACTATATAGTAGTCCATTTTAGGTGTGCCATACATAAGTATTGAGCTTAGAATTCTCTTTTAACAGACTTTTTAGTTGCTACTTAATTTTAAAAACATCAAGATGCATATCCTTTTAAAGTATTTGTGGGATTAAAATTTCTTACTCAAAGGATGTGCAGATTGTAGGATATTAAAGACTTTTTTTTTTCCAGATTATTTTCCAAAACAATAAGTGCATCAAATCAAGTGGCTAGCTATAGTGTATTTGAACTGTGATTATTCATAAATCAAATTCTTATTCACCCACGGATCTGTTTCTTGATTCTCTATTAATTAGAGCAAACTATCTGTGATATTATACCTGGTACTGTAGGATACTATAATTTTATTACATAGAAGATGTCCCTCATATTACTCTTACTTCAAAATAGATTTTCCAGGATTTTTTAAATAAAATAAATCTTCTAGATTAATTTTAGAATCCTCTTGTCAGGGTTTGAGGAAACTTCTGCTGGAATATGTAAATCAATTTGGAGAAAATTTATATCTTATGAAATGTGGAGTCTTCCCATCTAAGAATAAAACGAATCTCTTCTCTTACCCTTGTCTTTATGTGGACTTAACCAAGTTTTCTTCCTTCTTTTTCCTATAGTTGCTGCACTGTTCCTGTTAATTTCACTTAGTGTATTATACATTGTGTTATTCTTGTGCATAAAACCTCTCTTCCATTGCTGACTGACTTTTATACTAAAGATAGGCAAACTACAGACTCGCGTCTTAACTGACCACCTGAATGAACATTTTGAATGAGTTAATTGTGTCTAATAACTTTTCAGTTTTCTTCTCTTGGCTTTCCCAGCACTATAACATAGGACATGTGCATATATTGAGTATTTTGTTTCCTCAACATGCCTTATTCTACTCAGGGCCAGAGATGGAAGGGAGAATCTTGAAAATTGGATTTGCAAGCAGGATGGGGGTGCAGTTATTCTCAGCCAAAGGTAGCCTTGGGTGGAAAGTTCTAAAATTAAATTTGTACTTTCCTGGCCCAAAGCCTCCAATTCTCTACCTGTAGAGGCCATATTTCCTCTGCATCTGTAGACACAAAATAGCTCCTGGTTAGCAGTTCCCTTCTATTCCCCATCACATGAACTCTGGTAGCCCCCGAGCCCCCCTTGACCCCCTGAGCCCACCTTCTCCTCCAGATGAGGGTGCCCATCTGCGTTGTACTGTGTTGCCCCTAGTGTGTGCTCCAGGTCACTAATTGTGTTTCCACCACGTGCTCCAGCAATGTGAAGCTTTGCTTCTTTTGCGTGACCCACGGGGTCTCAGACAGAGCAGGCCGAGATAAAAGGCCAGGAGGTATTCTCTGAGTCCCACTTGGATCTTGCGCTGCCCCAGACCAATCGTCTCAGCCCACAGTGTCTTGGGGACAGTAACACCCAGAAGGGTGGATGAGAAGAGGTGACACTGCTAAGGCTTTAAATACTGTCTCCTCATCTGCTGTTTCTTGTTGGTTCCCAATTCTACAGCAAGGGCTTCTGATTCATTCGGCTTTTCATTTTACACTCCTTCTCCTCTCAACCAGAGGGGCTCAAGAGAATCTACAAAGAGAATTATTATTTCCATTATCTGGAGTGTAAAAAAGAAAAACTCCCTGTGGATTGTGCAAATTGTGTAAAGAACAAAAACTCTAATGGCCTTTTCCTCCAGTTCTAAGAATTTGACAACTAGTTAACAATAACGCTGAAAGCCATTAAAATTTCTGGGAAATACTACTTTGCTTTGCTTCAACATTCCAATTTCTGCAGTAGGAATGGCCATCCCAAACAATGGTTTGCGTGTTTTCTTTAACACCACGTGCTTTGTCATTCTTGAGTTTGATTCCCATAGAAGCCTTTATCACAGATCCATTGTCCGCCTGCTCCTCTTTGCACCTCTTTGAAGCTGTCAAGCATTTTTCGTAAGCCTCAAAGACAAGCTTCTGCCTGCCCTTCCTAACTTCCTCCACAAATTTCTTATTCCAATAAAAACATCTATCAAAACTATACCAATTAACTTCCAAGAACCAGAGGCAACAAAGCGGTAGCAGAAAAGAAAGCGTGCACATGCATGCGTGCACACACACACGCACACTTCAATCCTAGCTCCATTCTTTACTATGTGACTTCAGAAAGTTGCTGAAACTTTCAGAAAGTTACTGAAACTTTCTGAGCCTCAGTTTCCTCACGTGTAAGGTGAGGGTAATAAGGTCTCTTTTGTTAACAAGCTTAATAACAAACTCCTTTGCGTGCTAAATTGGTGTCAGGTACTTAACCAAGCACTTACATCTTACAGTGACTTTATTTAAATCATAGCTTAATAACAAAGAATTAAAATCTAGAACTCTAGAAGATGCTCTCAGGCTGGCGGACTATCCAAGGAAGGACAAGGTGAAAGGGGGTCCCTCCTCAGGGGGAGCAGGCCGCATTGGGGAAGGTGCTGTGGCAGCCCACTGGTGTCAGGGCAGAGCTGCTCTGCAGTCAGTGTGCAAGTGGGGGGCAGCCCTTGGGGGTGCAGCCACAGTCCGGGGCTGGCAGTGCAGACATGCAGAGGGAATGGGGCCTTTCCTGAAGACAAGAGGACACGTCCCCACGCGTGGGGAGGGCCACAGCATCAGAAGGGCCACAGCAGACAAACTCCAGAGGGGCAGGCAAGCAGAGGAGTGGGGACCGGTGTGGACTGGAAGCCCAATGCTGCTGGAGTCTGTGTGGAGGGAGCGGGGTTATGGCGGCCACCGTGCTGGGCCAGGGTTCTGAGGTTGCCGAGGGACGGTACATTTCTGGCACATTCTGGGACAAGATCATCCCTGGATGTCCCCACACCCACACCGAAATCTTCTCACGGTCCCCCCAACCACCACCACCCTTCGCCGCTGGAAGTCACAGTGGAGCCGGCTTCCCCCTACTGAGAGAGCTTAACACCCTCACTGTAAAGGACAAAACGCTTAAAGGACTAAAGTCCATTGCCACAGAGCATGTATTGAAGAGTGAATTTGGAGAAGGGGCAATACATCGATACCTGCCAGACCCAGGCGAAACAGAGGAAGTTGCACACTGACTTAAAACCTTCAAGATCAAATGAATTACTTGCAACTTATACAGAGCTTGGCACTGCATCTAAATGATCTTTCCTTTATTTGAATATTATGTTCTATTCCTAGATACCGGGCCTTACATTTCGTGTCAGAAATGCGTAAAAAAACAATGTGGTAGGATGTTGAAATGAGGTTCTGAGATGATCTTCCCAGTATTTGTACCCCACATAGCATGTCTAAGCCTGAAACGGGGTCTCCCATAGGCCGTTAGCAGCCACGCCCACTCAGCCCCTTCTGCTGGACCTGGATGGATGCTCATTCCCAGGCCTAGGAGCCCCAACCCGCTGACTGGATGCAGTGCTTGCAAGCATGCCCTGCCCCAGCGGTGCCAGCTCCCAACATAGGTCAGTGTCGTGCAGCCATAGTAAAGGCACCAGCCACATGGCCCACTCTCCATGGCCTCAGTCCCCGAGCCAGCACCCTGACCTGCAAAGCATCCCTCATCTGCTCCATTTTGCTTTCAGCCAAAGGAGACAACTGTGCCCCGACTGTTCCCTCAAACCCAGCTATGTCAGTGACTTACATAACCTGTATCCCTGCTGCGCCTGAGTGAGGACGTTGCTTGGAGGTCACTGCTTCTCTAAAAAGTGACCCAGAAATGTGCCCTTGCCTCGCCTGTGTTCCCTTACCTGTGATTTATGATATCTTCACTCCCGGCTTCCAAACTGGGTTTGATGCTATTTTTGATGTGAAACACCAATAGGATGAAACTTGAAACTGGGTGGAAAATTGAGCAGAAAAATTCAGATGCTTGGAGGCATCCAAGGAGAAGCCAGGCAGATTCTAGCAGGTTCCCTGGCCCTTAAGGATGAAGGGTCTGCGGTAGTCACTCCATGGACAGTTGGAGGCTTGGGCCTGCTAGTCTGTTCCTAGGAGTCTCAGAAATACAGGTTTTTTGGGGAAGCCGGGATGGCTCAGTGGGTTAAGCACTCACTTTGCAGACCCGGGGACCGAGGATCAAATCCCGGCCCCGGCCCGTGTGGACCCACATGCTGAACTGGGGAGCTCCCCCAGTTCAGTTCTCACCCGGGCAAGACCCCGGCCCAGTTCCTGCCCTGTGCAGCCCCGCCTACCTGTGGAATGGAACTATGTGGAAAAACCGATGATGTGCAACTATGGAGACTGTTCTGGGCCCTCCCCCTTCTCTCTGTCTCTGTCTCTCTCTCTCTCTCTCTATATATATATATGTATCTGTCAAAAACAATAAATAAATCTTTAAAAAAAAAAAGAGAAATACAGGTTTGCGAATGTTGCAAGTCTTGCCACGGTCATCTCTACGTGATGCATACAGGCCAGAGTGGGGTTTTGTGAATCCTATTCCAGGGGAATGTGGCTAAGAGCTGTTAAAAGTAATAAACGGAGCCCCTTCAAATGGAGCCGGAACTGCCAAGCCAGAGACCCTGCCTTGTACATCTTATGCCTCAAACCTTTGGAATGTTAAAGTGGAAAAATAAACCTCCTGATGGGGCCTAAAGCAACATTGTTTTCCAAAGAACTGTTTGCAAAGATAACAAGAAAGTAGTTATTAGGAGTACTGGACTGACATTTTTTAAAAATGGTTTAGATAACATCACTATGTTATGTTATCTACGCCAATAGCAATGCCTTCCTTGTACTGATGTAATTGTTCCCCTTCCCTCTCTCATAAATACCCACCGCCTTGGTCTCCTAACTGGAACATTATTTGCCCTGCTGCCTGAGCCAACATTTTCCATGTAGCTATTCCTTTTTTTTCAATGTCAAATAAATGCTTGTTGTCTCTCACATTGAAAGCCTTTTTATTTGTAGGTTAACAGAGACAATCCAATCAGTATGTCTTTGGCATGACTTATTCCATATTTATTCAGGCTGCCCGATGGTGTCTCCCTGTAGCTATAGGATTTCTTGAGCAGCGAGGTAGTTAGAGCGCCCGCGTGGGCCTCAAGCTCACCACATCATTCTTTCTTCCGGGAACATACAGACTCCTTTTATCCCGAGTGAAGAGGAGGTCTGAGCCACACCTGAAGGTGATGTGTATGCAGAGAGCAGGAGGGGTTCCTGTGAGAGGAGGAAGTCAGGAGCAAGACAGAGATAGACAGTGGTATCCTGGTGGCAACGGGGAAGGGTGTGAACGAGAAAAAGAGGAAGCCACACATGCAAAGAACACGTTTTGAACAACGATAATGGGCCCCACGTCACAGTAGTTCTTTGCATATATTTTCTTTATATTTTCTTGCATTATCCTCTTTAATGATAAAAGTAATACACCAACAATACATGAAATAAGAAGCAAAATTCTCCCCTATAATTCCATATCCGGAGAACAAAATATGGCCCTTCAATGAGAGAACTTTCAGCATAGGAGAATGACCGAAACAGGAAATGCTGTGACGATGAAGGGTATGTATGCTCCCCATTGCTATGAGCTGCAGGATCCCAAAGCTCTATTATGGGATTCTAGGGCTTTGCCATGGAAAGAATGTTTGTATCCCCACAACATTCATACACTGATATCCTAAGCCCCAATGTGATAGCATTAGGAGGTCAGGCCTGTGGTAAGAGATTAGGTCACAAGGGTGGAGCCCTCACGAATGGGATTAGTTCCCTTAGAAAAGGGACCCCAGAGAGCTCTCTCCCCTTCTCTTTACCATGTGAGCCCATGAGAAGTCCGCAGTCTACAACCTGGAAGAGGATTCTCACCAGAACCCAACCGCATTGGCACCTCATCCCTGACTTCCAGCCCCCAGAACTGTTGTTCGTAGGCCACCCCGTTTTTGTGATGGCAGCCCAAGTGGACTAGGAACCTTTAACATAAAGCTGGGTTGGGTTAAGGCTCAGTCTCTGAGCAAATGATTAAAGCTGTGACGAATATACACTGTGACTGTGTATCATGTCTGCCTGGGGCCCTGGAACTACAGAAAGTATTCAAGGACACGACTGGACTAAAGAGAAGGCTTATGAAAATCATGGACGAAAGAGAACATTTTGGACAACAAAAAATATGAAGCCGTCTCCTGTGCCATGCCCCAGGGAAACGTATCCAGTGTCCTCTGCAGCCGGGAGGAGTTTGGTGACAGGCGTGAAGAGCACTGATCTGGGTAACTTAGCGACATCCAGCCAAGCAAACATGGAAGAAAGGATTCTCCTGGAAGACCTGAATTGTTCTTGGTCCAGCGTCCCTGGTTAATCTGGATGTGGTAGGAGTTAGATTCGCATATTTGTTTCTTTTTCAGAGCTAGAACAATCCATAGGAACCCCACGTTGTTAATGCTTAGTAGACTCTCACTGATATCTTCTTGCCAAATACCTGAACACCTCAAGGTATCAGGTTATAGATGCCAAGTCTGACCAAGCCAGCAGGCACAAATCCTGGTCACCCTCTTTCCTAGAGAGGAATTTAAAGACCTTTAAAACATTTCGTTAAAACCTGGGCCCCTCACTGCTGAGAGGGAGCTATCCCCAGAGCCCGGCTTATCAACATGGGAGAAAGAGTGGCTTATTCTGCCTTTGTTCCTGGTTCTCTTCATTAGTTAGGGATTTTCTTCACTCTGCACCTCACAGGCCAGTGGGGCTGTCCAGCTGCATCACCTGCCAGATAATGAAAAGCTGAGCCCACACCGCTGAGTTTTCCCCTCTGGACCCTTGGCCGACCAGGGTGTCTTGCAACACCCTCTGGAACGCGCTCCACACCCTGTAATTAGGCTTGTCCGGCACAACCCTCCCAGTTCTTGGCATAGTTTCTATTCTTTTCTCCAGAACGTTTCAATTTTCTGCTCCCAATTCGAATACCTATTCTTCCAAACAACCCAGGTAGCAAGGAACAGGCACATAACTCATAAGCAAGCACATTCTTAGCAGATCAGACCGAACGGATCGACCACAAAAAGAACTCAAAATCCTACAGAGCTGCTTTGAAGGAGATCCAAACAGGCCTGGCAGACACCATTTAAAGCAAACAGCCATACCGGGAGGATGTGTCTGGCGGTTACAATACCAAGCCTCCCTTTTAGCCAAACCATGAACAGAGTGACCATGCAGAGGGAACCTCAGCGTTCTCTTTGGGAAAATCCTATTAAGTACTGGCCACTTCCAGCTGCCTGGCAGGGAAGCCACGAATAAAACTACCAGTAACGGTCGTCAGCTCAAGGTTCTCTTTATAACCAAGGGACACAGCAAGGACAGAAAAACTAGAATCCATAGATAGCACATCACACAATTTATATTTAGCCCACAGTGCCTTCTTTGCTCTCCAATGTGTGTCTTTCCTTCCTTGCACACCCACTTGAGGTTGGAGCAAGAAGAACCCAAATAGATCCGCCTAAACACACTCTTCTTTCCTGACCTAGTCCTGGGAGCCACTGAGTTATGAAATTATGTCCAGTGGGCAGAGGTCATTTTGTGAGATAGAGGTCATTTGTGATGACAGTATGCTTCCTGTGCTGGCAGGCAGGTCCGGCCCCCCACCTTGTGGGGGTGACTACCTCCTGTGAGCCAGGAGGGTGTTGGAAGAGGTTGGGGGTGCCACTGGGCAATCTCCCAATTTGGAGGCTTGCTGTCTGCAACAGGGAAATGATCAGCAGTCCCCAACCAGGTGGAGGGAGGGAGACTTTTGGATACCCCACCAACTAAACAGCAGTTACTCCAGCACCCCTACTTTTTCCTCATCTCAGCCCTCTCAGGGGTAGAATGGCCTCACTGCTGGGGATCAGATGATGTCATCAAGGTAAGTGTACTTTATAAACTGTGAAGGGCTGGGCTTATAGACTGTGAAGAGCTGCCTGGGAATACTACCAAAAAGCATAGGTTCTGAAATCAAATGTCTGCAGAAGCTTGGAAAGAAATGTAAATGGTATAAGAGTCAGATGGAGGCATACCGCATGGGGGTTGGGAACGTGGGACTGTGTTCACTCCACCCCTGCTCATCCTTATCCCAGCAGGGTGATCCCGAGCATGCGACTGAATCGCTCAGTGCCTCAGTTTCCTCTTCTCCAAAACCGGGATGATAGTAGCAATCACCTAAAGACTGTTAATGAGGATTAAAGGCATTAATACATGTATATCACCTAGAACAGTGATTGGCACATAGTCAGTGCTCACCGAGTGCTAAATGTATCTATTATTGTTATTACTGTTGTTATTTGGCCTCGGCCAGTTGTTGCCCAGTGGCAGTACACCAACGTTGCCAGATCTCATTTTCTAAGCAAAAATGAAAAGGCTCTTGATTTTTTAAAGGCTGGCAACTATTTTTTTTAATGTGCAGAAATTTAAGTAAAGTCTAGAGTTTAGTTAACAGTAATATAACAATGTTGCTTTTATTAGTTTGACAAATATACCGTAGCTGTCTACAAATTTAACATAGAGGAAACTGGGTATATGGGAACTCAATCTGTAACTTTTCTGTAAGTTTAAAATTACTCAGAAATTAAAAGTTTATTTAAAAAACCTCAGGGACACACACATATTTATGGGCTAGGTTTGGCCTCGGGACCACCAGAGGCAATTTGGGTAAAAGGGCCCTTTGTTGGTGCATTGGTGTGACTAAGAAATGCAAGAATGAGGTTTCTGCTTCCTCACAGCTGAAACGAAGGGACAACACAGGCATTCATTGATGACAGGTAACTAATCAAATAAATAAATACCTTTTCTAGGCAATGGCCAGCTTGTTTATTTGAATCAACTCTACCTACTACTGATAACAACTAGGAAATCTGAATTTAGACAAAATTCTTACTGTCATTGGTGACAACATGGGTGGACCTTGAGATCATCATGCTAAGCGAAATAAGCCAGACAGAAAAAATCAAGAACCATAGACTTCACTCATACATGAGATGTAAACCTGAAAGCAACAAAGAAATGAAAACTATAGACACAGTCAATAGTTCAGTGATTACAGGAGAGTAAGGGGGAGGGCAGAGGGAGGGAGCATCAAATACATGGTGATAGAAAGAGAACTGACTCTGGGTGGTGAGCACACAACGAAACACATAGAAGATGTAATGTAGAATTGTACCCCTGGAACCTATGTAATTTTACTAATCAATGTCACCCCAATAAATTTAATAAAAATAAAAAATTATTTATACATAAAGAAACAAAGTCTTAAAGAGATGGTAAAATAAAATTAATCACTATTGTAGGAGAAAACCAAGAGCCCAGAGGAATAAGCAAACGTGAAAGCTGCTTACGCTGAGGGTGTGTTAACCTCACAAAATTGGAAGCTTCAATGTGACAGCTGTCCTTAGCTCTCCAGGGGCAAAACACAGCAGCTGGCACCTGGATTACTGGTCGCATACACTGTGTACCTGTATTTCTCTGGGCAGAGGAACCATATTGTCCATTAGGCTCTCTCAGGGGTCCTTGACACCCACTCCCCAAACATCGATAAGAGTTGTGATACACACTTATGAGGAGTGAATGCAAAGGAGTCTGTCAACCTTTGTTGTTGTTGTTGTTGTTGTTGGAAATTAAGACTTGGGAAGAAACCTGCTGCTCAAAACCTTCCCCTGACACCCCACCACCTGGGCAGGAGGACTGGGAGCAGCAGGGTTTTCAGCCTTAGGAAGCTGTCCCACTATACGTCTATGTGTCCCATGGTCCGAGCTTCTCCTGAGAACAGGCCCATGAGATGAGAAGGCAGAGCATCCTGGAGGTTTGCAGGGGACTTGGGGTGAAGGGATGGACCTGAACAAAGGGGACCCTCCTGCTAAGGGACAGAATTCAGAAAAGGGTCACCAGGGATGGGTGAAGGCCATTTTTCTGGGCACGTTTTTGTCACATTAATATCCAGATACTTTAGTCCTCACCTAGCCAGTTTCCCCCAGTATTTACTTCCTGTTTCCCTCATCCCTCCAGCAGGGGACACTCTTCCACATAAGTAAAGTCAGTGGTGACTACTAAAGACGCACCCAAGTCTACCCTGAGGTCTGGTGAGGGACAGTGATCTACTTAAGGTTACCCATGAAACTAATGTCACAGCTAAACTGAGACACGTATTTTCTGACTTCAGACCCAGTCACAGCTGTTCTGCCTGAGCAGAAGTCAGTGACTATTATTATTTTTTTAAGATTTATTTTATTGTTTTTGACAGAGATAGAGCTAAAGACAGAGACAGAGAGAGACAGAGAAAAGGGGGAGGGCCGAGAGCAGTCTCCATGGTTGTATGTTGTCAGTTTTTGACACAGTCTCATTCCACACAAGGCAGGGGGGTGGGGGCGGCGTGAAAGGTAGAAACTGGGCAGGGGCCTCCAGCATGGGAGGGACACCCCTATGAGCTGGAGGCTGCACCGGGGCCTCCCAGGGAAGCGCGCCCTGGCAAGAACTGAACTGGGGGCCACATCCCAGTTCATCACATGGGTCTGCACGAGCCGGGGCCGGGATTCGATCCTTGGACCTCGGGCCTGCAAAGCAAATGTTTAACTCACTGAGCCATCCCGCATCCCAGAAGCCAATGATTATTAGAGAATGATTCTGGACAATTATAAACATAATCACACTGGTCCATAGTATTGAGGATGATATGCCAATTGCATCCAGTGAGCAGGAAATAGCAAGTACTTTAACTGCCTTAGTAATACTAGAGGTATTACTACATGTGCATACTGGAGGTACCCAGAGGACGGCCACCTCAGTGGAGTTGCTGGGGAGTCAGTGGTCTGGGCCATGTTGAGATATACTCTCCAGGGTGAAAGACAATTTGTGGGAATGTTGGGAAGGCTCAGCAGTTTGAGGGCTCACCTTGCAGCCCTGTGGTCCCAGGATTGAGTCCCAGCCCCAGCTTGTGCAAACCAGTATGCTGAACTGGGGCAGGCTTCCCATGGGGGAGGCCCCTGGCCTGGCTCTCTCCCTGTGCAGCCCTGTGCCCACCTGTGTGGAATGAAACTATGTCGAAAACAGATGACAGTACAACTATGGAGACTGCTCTGGGCCCTCTCTGTCTGTCTGTCTGTCTCTCTCTGTCAAAACAATAAAATAAATCTTTAAAAAAAGATAGGCATTTTTGGAGAGTTAAAGAACTGCACATTGGAATTTGCAGTTCACAGTGTATACTATTATTCTTTGCTTTTTTCCTAACAAATATCTCCCATCATTTTCTCACTTGCTAATATTAAGTTCCAGCCACGTTAACTGTCCTGTAGGCCCTGGAATGACTCTTTCCTGCCTCAGGACCTTTACGCTTGCTATCACTTCCTTTGCCTGGCATGTGTTCACCCTCAGTTTGATACTGATGCCTGTCAGTATCGATCGACTACCTCAAGTGGGTTCCCGTCATATGCTTGTTTTCTCTCTTAGCCCATTTTTAGTTTCCTTCATACCATAATGTTTGTCTTATTTATTTGTTGGTCTTTCTTGAAGATTTTTTAGCTGCTGGTTCATTGTTTCTTCTTCCACCGTTCTTCACAATCTCCACATCAGTATAAACAGAATTTTCCAATCCCTAGACCTTCTTTTCCCCTCCACTAGTGTTACCCTCTACTCTAAGACCCTCCCCTGGTCACATCCTTGATCCTGTATTTGCCAGTGATTGTGTGACCCATCACTACAACATACTGCATTGTCTCTTTGTCACATAAGCAAAACCAAACCCTAATGAAATCCCGCTCTTCTACTCCATGGTGCAGCCTACCACCAAAGAAGGTGGGGCGAAAGCTATGGCTGTAGTGACGGTCACACTCAAACTTTACAATCACTATCAGCACAAAAACCCCTTACTGCTACTCAGGAACCGTAATGACATTGCCCTCGCCTACTCCTCCTCTTCTGTACTAGGGATGTGTCGACCACACTGTCAGCCATGGCCAGCGCCTGCACTTGCATAATAGATTCACCTCCTTTGCCAGCTCAAGAACATGCCCAGATAGCTCTTGTCCTGCTCCTGCACCTCCAATTTCTTCCTCTCTCCTTGACCCTTGTCCTCCACTCACAAATGAGTGTACCCCTGCCAGACACTGTGTCAGGTGCCCCAGGGATGTGCAAAGATGAGTAAGCAGATTCCGGGAGTCGGCCCTTCCCCATTTGTACCGACACAAAGGAACTCTCTGTTCTCTCTGTGGGGTGACGGGAGCAGTCGGGAGCTCAACGTGGAGTCACACACGCCTTGGAAAGCAGAAGACATCGCTGAAAGGTTTTGAGCAATTTCGATCTTTGGCCTTTCCTGGCTATTGTTCACTCAGAAACCAGTGGGCCCGCACAGGGAAAGCGAACCAGTGTCATCGCTCTTGAGAAGCGGGCTCATTTTCCCTAGTTACAAAGGCAAAGCAGCGTGATTTTTTTTTTTTAAAGATTTAGTTTATTGTTTCTGACAGAGGCAGAGAGAGACAGAGAGAGACAAAGAGAAGGGGGGTGGGGCGGTAGGCAGAGCAGTCTCCATAGTTGCACTTCATCAGTTTTTGACATGGTTTTGTTCCACACAGGTGGGCGGGGGCCACCAGCATGGGAGGCACGCCCCCTCGAGCCAGGGGCCAAACCGGGGACAAGAACCAAACTGGGGGCCTCCTGCATGGGAAGCACACCCCAGTTCAGCATATGGGTCCACAAGGGCCGGGGCTGGGATTCAATCCTTGGTCCCCAGGGCTGCACAGCGAGCGCTTAACCCGCTGAGCCATCCCGGTTTCCTCAGATGTGATTGCCCAGGCACTAGGGTGTCAGGTGCTAACCTCACCTGCATGTATGTGTGTACCTACATTTTGCATCATTCATGTTCACTTGCATCTGGATTTTCAGGGATGGTCACCGCCTCTTTGATGCCCTGGCTCTAGACTGCTTCATGGCTTTCCCTGCCCAGCACCAGGTGCCCACATGGACTCAGTGACTCTACTGGAGCACGGGGAAAATACTGTAAGGTTCTATGACTAGTTTTACCTCCTTCTTCTTAAAATACCTTACTTGTTTTATGAGGGCCAATAATGCATTGGGGTGGTTGCAGGTGTATACAATTTATGAGTAAATGAAACATATATTGAAGGGACTGTTTTTTTACTTTGTTAATAGAGGTGCATCAGCCCATTTGGCTAATTGGAGCCCTTGTCACACACGTAGTAGTGAGTCACAGCTGCCCTCTATTGAGGACAGTTCTGACCCACCCTAGTTGACAGCATGACCAACACACGTAATATTAAGACAAAGGAAAGATCTTGGTGAGGGCTGATTTCACATCTGGAAGATGTTCTTTAGATGGAAGAAATATTGGGCTTCCCTGAATCTTTCCTTGTTAATGAGGCTAACCTTGAAATCCAGCCTTTAGA
The DNA here is from genome assembly GCA_004027555.1 of Craseonycteris thonglongyai. NCBI lineage: Eukaryota > Metazoa > Chordata > Mammalia > Chiroptera > Craseonycteridae > Craseonycteris > Craseonycteris thonglongyai. The sequence continues at coordinate 43,178 of PVKE010002870.1, forward strand.
GGAGGGTGCAAACTGCAAGAGGTCAAGTGAATGACAAACACAGACCTTCAACCTCTCTAGGCACCAGATCCGAGCCAAAATGGGACATGGCCATACGGCACATCACGCTCATAGTGTAATCTACAGGGAAGGACCTGCAAAGCCAAGCAAGTCACTCAAGTCCCCTGAGTTTTGGTTGCTCACCTGCAGAGTGTGATTATCTTGGAATGCACACTTACCGGCTGGAGTGACTTTTACTTCCTCTGTATATCCTTCCAGAAACTTCTATGCATATCCTTTAGCTTCTAGATATATAAGTTCTTGCCCTACGCAGTGTATTGTAACTGCATTGTTCTTGTATTTCTTCATGTTCCAACCAAACCAAAAAAAGACCAAGAGAGAAAAAGGAAAGGGGAAGGGAAGGGAATCTACACTTATTGACTGTCTGTTTTTATCTTTGGTCCTTTACATATATTCCCTTATTTTATCCCAACAATCACCCTAAGACTTAGGAACTCTAATCTCCATTTACAAATAAGGAGAGTGAAGCCATGGAAGATTAAGTTGCTTGTTCTCAGTGACTGATTGGCCCCCAAATCCCACGTCCTTGCCAAAGTCTATACTGTCCGAGGCAGGGTCAGGACCATCAATCTCTCCAGAGCTTTCATGCAAGAAAGGGGAGTCTCAGAGTCTCGCATGGGGGTGGTAACATGTCTGTGTGTGTGTGTGTGTGTGTGTGTGTGTGTGTGTGTGTGTGTGTGCGCGCGCGCGCGCGCGTGTCTGCATGTATCTGTGTGTACGTGTAAGACATTCACCTTCAAGCCCCTGCATGGCCCTTCCCTCCCCCCGGTCCTGAGTGAAGCTGCTTAACCGGGCCTTTTCCACCTCCTTTCCTTCCCTGAAAAACAGGCATCCTGCTATTTGCTCAGCACAGACCTTCTTCCCCAAAGACAGTGTTGACCTAGCTGTGTTTATCTTGCTTGCCCAACGGTCCACAGGGGGAAACTGCAATCCGAGCCCCTGAGAACCTGTTAAGTAGAATGGAAATCATTGATTTCTCACTCAATTCCTGGAGCGTTTTGGTTTTTTTTGTTCCCAGCCATTTCGCTGAATTACTTCATTTCCATTTGCCTGTCATTAAAACAACAGCCCTGAAGGTAGAAGAAAAAGGAAATAATATTGATTGAGTCAGGCCTTTCGTGATCTGGGAGCCCTGTAATCCTCACTCGAACTCCGTGATGTCAAGATTATCATCCCCAATCCGCCAGGTGGATGAAGTGACACTGTCAGCACTTCAAGGCAGATCTGGGGTTTGAACTGATTCTCCACGGAGGGCCTGGATGCCTTTACAGACACCGGCAAGGGGAAGGTGGTGAGGAGAAAGCAGTTCCTTAAAAAGCTGAGCACTCACTGCCCTAGAACTAGCCATTCCACCCAGGAGAAATGAAACCAGGCTCACACAAAGACTTGTACATGAATGCTCCGAAGCTTTATTCAGGATTGGAAGCTGGAGACATCCATCAACCAATAAACTAATTGCAGTTCATCCATTCAGTGAATGTACTCAGCGAGAAGCATGAACCAAATGCTGATATAGGCAACAACTCCAATACGTTTCAAAAACATGACGTTGAACAAAAGAGGCCAGTGGCAAAAAAATAGAACACAGTATGTTCTCGATTTACATGCCCCTCTAGAAGGGCCGAAACCAAGCTACGGAGACAGAAGTCCAAGCAGAAGTGACCTTCCAGGGTAGATCAGGGAAGCAATTTCCTGGGTTGAAGGGTTTGTTCTTTATGTCTCCATCAGAGTGGAGGTTGCACAGATGTACACTAACATGAAAATGTATTGAGCTGTGCACTTAGGATTTATGGTCTTAAGGCATGTAAGTAACAGCTCAATAAAAACAAACATATCAAAAGTAGAGGCAGGCTAAGTGACAACAGCCCGTACTGGGTGGGTAGCAGTGGAGAGGTGGAGAAATGGGAGGGGGCTCAGGTCAGGATTCCCAGGTCATCCTATTTGTTCTCTCTGAGCCTCGTCTGCCAAGTGGATATGATAAAACCTGCCTCGCAGAGCTGTTGGGAAGACGAGAGTTTGTGTACACAGTGGCTGGCACCCCACAGCCAAGCAGAAATGGGTTGCTTTTTCTGGGGTGACACAGTAAGCAGTGGGCATGGGGAGGTGGCAGGGTCAGCTCCTGGGCAGCAGGGTCCATGAGAGAGGCCCCTGCACTTGCCAAGCTGAGCCACAGAGAGAACTAAAGAAGGGGCCAGCGGGTAGGATGCGATCCTCTTCCCTTGGTCACATTTCATCATGACATCGCAGCTCTTCCACGAACCGGTACCCTTTCCTCAGGCTGACCGAGGTGGCAGACAGCGGAAGCAGCGTTGGGTGCTGGTGGGAACCCAGGCTGTGAGGGGCCACATGCTGGCTTCCAGCTCAGACAAAACAACCGTTTGCTTTTTAATCTAAGCAGTTGCATGCCCCATGTAAATATTTACATTCTAAACGTTTTCACACGTTCACCACGGCAAGACACTTTCACTACGTGACCAAAAGGCCTGCTCCACTTCTCCTCTGTCATTCATCTTAACACAGTTCACCAAGCATCTTCTGAGCACAGTCAAAAAAGTTGGGAAAGCCCGGCCCTGCCCACAGGTGACAGCCGTCTGAGGTTAGTGCTCCGGAGGTCTGCGCATCTGCCCTGCAGTCACACAGCCTAGTTCGAACCTCCCCTCCGCCACACACCAACTTCATGACCCTCCGCTGTTTGCTTGACTTCCATGAGCCTCCGTTTCCTCATCTGCAAAGTGGGGATCACCAAAGCACCCACCTCATAGGCTTGCTGTGAGGATGAGAAGAGTCCATCTCTCTTGGAGGCTTAGAATAGCATCTGGCACTGGTGCTCAGTACGCTGCTGCTCAGCCACCTGTTACGACGAATGTCCTAAAGGGATGTGTACATAGTGCTGAGGACACAGCAGGGGGGAACGAACCCAGTACAACCAGGCTGTGGGGTGGGGACCAGGAAGGCTTCTCGGTAATATGTCCTGGACCCTGATGTGGGGGGACGCAGAGTCAGCCGTGCAAAGAGGAAAGAAAAGATGCTTCCATATCGGGACAGAGAGAAACCGGTACAACAGCTGGCAGCCGAGGGGACGACGGTGCGATAGACAAACCGAGGTGGGAAACGTGACTGTCATCTCAGGCAGGGATGGACAACTTTGTTCCGGAAAGGCCAGATAGGAAATCTCTTCAGCTTTGCAGGTTTCTGTTACAATGACTCAACTCGGTCACCGTGGCCGGAAGGCAGCCACGGACAGTAAATGAACAGGCATGGCTAGGATCCCTCAGAACCTTATGTGTAGACACAGAAAACTGAATTTCATATCATTTTCTTGTGCTACAAAACCTTAGGCTTCTTTTGATTTTTTTTGTCTCAAATATTTAAAAGCAGAGAAACCATTCTTGGCTTGCTGACCATACATATACAGTCAGCAGTCCAGATGGGCCTGCACGGTTAGCCTCACCATGACATTCTGTGCCTCAGTTTCCTCATCCGTACTAAGGGGAGAGTAATGGCACCCACTGCATGGCATTCAAACCGGGCCTGGCAGACAGTTATGCTCGAGAAATACTGGCTATGATGCGGGTGCTGGGAGGCCACACAGGGGCGTCAGTGTGAAGGTGTGCATTGCAAAATGAAAGCCGCGAGAGACTCATTAAAACAAGCAAACAGAAATGCTCCAAATCAACAGGAAGGACAACAACAAGGTGAATCGAACCATTTCAGCCCAAGGTCTGAGTTGGGCAAGTTTGCAGAGCCCTGTTGCTCTGCATTATCTGAACCACCCACATAGCGCTTCTATTTCTGAAAAACAAGTCCCAAAGTCCTTGGGGGTCTCCCACAGCTCCCCAGAGAGTCGCTGACACCATGTCTTGGGCAAGAGAAAATGAAGAGTGGCCCGGGACATGTGTCATTGCTAGGAAATAGGAGTGTGCTTTCAGAATGTCAGCACAGAGTGCTCACAGGTGAGAGACAACTGAAAGGACCTATTGGTCACCATGTGACAACCTGATCATCCAAAAGGAAATACCAACAATAGTTAACTAGCACAAGTTGAGTCTCCTAAAAGCTGAAAGCCCCTTATGGCCATAATGGCCCATAAAGTCAAAAGGGTAAAATTAAAGCACAGAAAAGGTTAGTTTTATAGTAAAAAACAGGGGGTTTTTTTCATCTTAATAAGTAGGGGGATGAAGCTAGTAACACACGTTTTATTTCTCTTATTAACTGGACTGTTGTTTACAGTGCATAGATCTGCCTTCCTTTTCTCTCTCTGAGTAAGGATGAGGGGTGAAGACAAGAAGCTGTGAATTAGCCAAATTCTTCCAGAAGAAGCAAGAATCAAACCACACACAGAAAGTGGCCAGGGAGGAAAGAGGAAGGAAAGAGGGTCCCCGGGGTGTTGCAAGTTTGTAGCTTTGCAACATGCCAAGAAGAGACGAACCAAGGGTGCAAAACAATGCATCACTTACAAGAGAAAATCTAGAACAGTCAGCTGACATCTTAGGAGAACTGAGTGTGTTATGCTAACAGAGCAGGCCTAGTGTTCAACACTTTACAAAAATCCCCACATAACAACTCTAAGAGAAGGACTCACATTATCCCCATTTTACAGGTGAGGAAACTGAGGCTCAGCTAGATGAAATGAAGTCTGGCCCTGAATCCAAGTTGGCCTGGTTCCATCTACCTCACACCGACTAGGCCCTCCACACCTCGCTTGTACTCAGGAAGATGCTAATGGCACGTGGCCTGTGCCTCCAGAAAGCAAGATGAGCTCTTTGCCCCGGGAAAAGAGCACTGGTCCCCCAAACTTCCTCCTGCTCAGCCCCTGGGGACCTGTTTGAAAGGTGTGCTGGGCCCAGGACACATCCATACCATACTTGGCATTGACTTAGGGCCCATCTGTGCCAGAGGCCACCCCAAGTCTCACATGCCATCATCTCACTGACTCTTCGCTGTCCTGGTAGAAGTGACATTCTTCTCACAGATGGAGAAACCAAGGCCCAGAGAGCTAAAGCGGCTAAGATCTCACAAAAAGAGGGTAGTGGAGTTAAGGGTTCAGCGCAGGTGCCAGACCCATAGTGCCTCCTACAAAGGGGGCCCACGCCTGGCAGGGGAGAGTCCCCTAATTAGTACGGGGGGATCTGAGCGTGGGGGTGCATGGGGTGTGTGTACACATGAGTATGTGTGTGTGTGTGTGTGTGTGTGCACGGAACAGGCCTGCTCCCACACTCCCATGGGACTCCCTGCCTATGGGCGCAGCACCCCCGAAGTTCACCATCGTTCTCCTGATCAGTCTGGGTCTCTGGTTCTTGACTAACTTGGTCCAGGCGCCCTCGCACACCTCCCCTCCCTTCCTGTTGTAGACCGCAGGCCTCAGCTATCAGACTTCTCTCTGTCCCACTCGCATCTGTCGGCAGGGCCTAGGGAGGGGCAGAGACACCCCTATTTACAACCAGCCCCCAGGTTCTTCCTGCAATGCATTCACTCACAAACCCTGCAATGGATGATCCCAGCAGCAACCGCGTGGGCAAGACCAGGCCTGTGGCTCGTGGGACACAGAGCCTTCAAGAACGGCCACTGGTGTCCCTCACCCCAGGGATTCGGTCCTTGCTCGTTTTCCCCGATCATCCCAACCCCTTTTCCCAGGATGTGTGCTCAGGGGACCCCTCTGCAGGGGTGGGGGGTGAGGGTGTATGAGGATGAGGGTAAGAAAGGGCTGAGCACTGAGCCCTGTCTCAAAAGGGACGGGGCCTCAACCCTGTGGCCCTCCCTTCCCCAGCTCCCCCTGCCCCCTGCTCGCTTCCTTCCTCCTCCAATGTCCCTGTCCCGGGTGATGTCTTGCCTCCCTTCTGCACCCAGCCAGGCTCTGGTTCGCACCCAGACCTTTTGCAGCCTCCATGAGGGTCCCACTGGGCATTTCAGAGGTGGCTCAGTCCTTGTCCCTCCACAGCTGGCCCTGGAAACCTGCCAAGACGCTGGTGCCAGGACCTGGGCCAGGAGAGGGATGCCTGTCCTCTCTATTAATACTCTGAGCTGGGTGCCACTGTCCCTTTTACAGAGCAACCAGGTGACTCGTCCCAGGCTGGACATGCCAGACATTGCAGGAATAGGAGGTGACTCGCAGGACTGCCTGGGCTGGGAAGGGCCAGGTGAGGTCCTCTCAGCTATTGGCAGCTTTGTGCAAGGTGGCTTCCTGCCCCCGTTCCCCGCCCCTCCCAGATCTGCTGCCACATGGCCAGCCTCCCAGATCCTCCTTCCTCCCAGGCGGGCAGAGACCTGGCACTGCACTCAGGGCGCGCCTGGCCTGTGTGCTGCGGCCCTCAGCACCCCGGAGCCCCGGAGGAGGAGGCTGGGGCAGCACAGGAGGCGTGGCCACTCCCGCAGCACCAGGAACTGGAGGTACAGGGGTCAGTGCCCTCCTCCCAGTCCCCAGGCCACTGGGCTGAGGGGGCCAAGCTTGGCTGTAGCCTGGAAGGTGGGGTGCTTGCTGTTGTCCATCCAGTGGGAGAGGTGGGCTTGGAGCAAGGCCCATGTACAGATGGGGAAACTGAGACGCAAGGCAGGGAAGGAATGCCCAGAAGATACGGAGGGCAGCCACACTTCAGCCATAGCCTAGCTCCCCACGCTGGAGTGGACGTAGAGCCCCAGGGGAGGAGCCCACGCCACCAGCTTGGGGGGAGAGTTGCGCAATAAAGCCAGCTTGTGGAGCTGGGGAGTTGGGCGGGAATGGGCTCCCCTCGTACAGCACGCTCAGTAACCTTGTGAGGGGAGTACGCACCACCCCCAAGCAGGAGCAGAAACCAGCTCAGGGAGGGAGGACGCCCCTCCCCCATGCCCTCCCCGCTGGGAGACCCACGGGCACTGGGGGTTGGGGGGGGCAGTTTCATAAAGGGCGCCAGCCCCGGGCTCTGGCTTACCTTGCACACCTGCATCTAATCCTGCAGCAGTGCCACGAGGTGGGTACTCTCACGACCCCCATCTGTCAGCCATGGGGAAGCTAAACACTTGCCTGAGATCTCGCAGCCCCTGAGTGGGGGAGCCAGTTTTCTGGTCTGAACTTGGGTGCTACAAGGTCATTCCCCTGGCAGAGTCCCAGAACTGGGACCGGGGGCCTGAGAGGGGGCCCAGAACCGTACTCACTTGTACACTCATTCGGTAACGATCGGTGGAGTGCAAACTATGTGCCCAGCAGGCGCGGGCGGGGCTGCTGAGGTGCAGAGGGTGTCCTGTGGTCTGCCTTAGGTTTTTAAAGGGATCACAGTCAACTGGGGCCCTACGGACCCCAACCCTGCACCACCCCCAGCCTCCACCAGTGCCCTTCAGGGCTGCATTCCCGAGGAAAATTCCAGCAGTATGGGGTCGCGTTGGTCTGCCACAGCCCGTGGAAACAGACCCAGGTCTGAGGCTAGCCAGGAATCGAACCTCCTCTCGCCCAGAGAAGCCCAGAGAACAGGACTCTCAGAGGGCTGTGTGGACCCGAATAAAGAGCCTACTGTGGCCAGGCCCTTTACATTCGTCACTTTGTGTGTCCCTGACAGCCCTGCTAGGAAGTGGGACTCCCACCGATGGTGCAGGTGAAAACATCTTCTGGTTCAGAGAGGTAGAGCAGTTTACCTCAAGCAGCACAGTGCTTCTTTCTAGACTGACTCTCTGACCCCTGACCTGTGCCCATGCCACGCATGTCACCTAACATGGCTCTGTGCCCATCGGTCATGCCCCACTTTCTGCGGAGGGAAGTCGAGCGAGGTTCTGCATCTGAGGCTGGCTTGGCGATTTTGAAGGAGCAGCCTCTCTGCTATGGGCCTCTGTTTCCCTGTCTGCCAAGTGGGCACATAACCCTACGCAATGCCCCACCCCACCCCAGGGCCACAGTACATCTTCAGCAGCAGGTATTTCCTGGCTCTCACCACCAATAAGACAGTCACAGAGGACTCCCCGGGGCTGTGCCACCCCCACCTTGGACGCGGGACACTGCGGTTTACGAGAAGGGACACTGGCTCCCTTTGGTCCACAGAGCGCAGCCAGGCAGCGTGGGCGGCCAGCTCAGGGCCGGGCAGATGGACTTAGGCCCTGTTTGCTCCTCTGATAACTGGGTTGACCTTGGTTAATCTTCACCGGCAGCCTCCCCCATCTCCTCTCCAGATCCACTGCTTAAATACGGACGGCGACAGGACTCTGTCTCCTCAGCTTTGGTCACCAGCCCCGGCCTAGGACAGTGAGTCGTAAGTGTGCCTTCCACTGGGGACAGTCGGGCTAGGGTATGGGCTCCCAGTCCCTGTACTGCCCAGGCAGCCCCCAGAGATAGAGTGGGGTGGGGATACACCTCCTGTCGCCATAGTAACGGCCTCCCTGCAGGTCTTTCCCTGCCCCCAGAGCCTTCCCGGGGCATCCCCAGTACCTATGGGTGAGTAAACCGGCCCTCGGGAAGCAGAAGTGGAAGCGGGGTCTGGCTGCGCGGTCCTGGCACCCGGGAAGGAGCGTGTTCCTGTTGGTACAGTTCCTGCGTCTTTCCTGCCAGTTGGCTCCCTTCAGCCTCTCCTCCCCTCCTGCTTGGGTGCGCACCTTTTCCCTTCTGCAGATGAGGACATTAGGGCCCAGGAAGGGATGGTGGGAAGCCCAGGCTGATGTAGGGACCTGGAGGGGAAGCCAGCCCAGACCTGAAGCCCAGGGTTCCGGCTGCTCTTCGGGCCTCCGCCTCTGCAGATATGCTCAGAAGAGAGTCATGCCAGGCCTCAGCCTGGAGGAATCAAAATGGGCCTCCCTATGCACAGGGGACCCCTGGGTGCAAGATGGGAAATCCTGGGAGGGGCACCATCGCTGGGGCATCGAGCTGTGTCCCTGAGCTCTCACTCTGGCCAGGTGGCTTCTGGACTCCTTACATGCAGTCCCACATTTAAGCCTCACAGCAACCTTCCGAGGTGGTTACTGTGGTTACTCCCATTTTATAGATGTGGAAACTGAGGACAGAGAAGCTCAGAACTTGCCCCAAATTACCCACCATGCAGGACTCAAACTCGGGCTACCTAGCTCCAGAACCCACGTTCCTGATCCATTTCCTACCATCGACATTAGTTCTCTGGGGTCTCAGGTACCAGCTCGGCAAGGCAAGTCCAAACTGGCCTCGGCCTCACTGATGCTGAATGGTTTCTCAACCTCTCTGTCCTCTTGGGCAAAGTGTAGATAACCTTGGCCCTCTTTCTTCCTACCTCAGTGACCTTGATCTGTAGAGGGAGGTTTGGAAGGATATGATGTCTGTCACTGGATTTTGGAAATGGGACTATGAAGATGACCAAGGCCAAGGCAACTGGACTCCCATATGGTGTGCGGAAAAACCCACAACAAAATGAACAATAACTGATGCTTCCTGAGAGCTGGCTGTGAGCCAGGCATCGCTGGGCACTTTGCACGTATTTAATCTGCACAGTAGCTCTGTGAGGAAGTGTACCCTATCATATCCAGAAGACTGAGGTTCAGAGAGGTTAAGTAACTTGTCCATGGTCACACAGCTAATAGCAAGTGGAATGCGGGCATTCTGGCCTCTGATCTTAGCCACAAAGCAAGCTCTTCATTTAGCTGGGTCAGCTCTGTGGTTTTCTATTCCATGACCTCTGGCTTCAGCTTTGTACACACAGAGAATTCAATACCAGGTACTGGAAGTGAGTGCCAGCTTCATAAGCAACTCGCTCTGTGGTTTTCAGTAGGTTACTTAACCTCTGTCTGCCCCAATTTCTCCATCTATAAAATGGGACTAATAATAATTCCCACCTCAATGGGTAAGCTTTGAGGAAAGAGTAGATGAAACGGTGCCTATTAAACACCAGATGTGTACTAAGTGTGGTGACGATGACAGTGACGCTGATGTTTGCTGGGCATCAGGTTTGACAGGTAATAGGCAAAAAAAAACATGGAACATTGAATTTGAAGGCGGTTCGTTGCTGAGCCGGGGCCTCTTCCCTGGTCCTGGCCATGTGGCAGCTGGCCCGGCAGAAACCTGCCAGCTCCCAGGCCTGACCCTGCCTGTGGACAGCTTTGGGGAGGCTTCCACACCTGGTAGGTGCCCACCCACCTGTCACCGTGTTTGCTCCTCTCCTGTGCCCTGGGAGAGATTCTTTTCTCCACTTCACAGACAGGAAGCTGATGCTCAAGAAGTAAAGTCACTTGCCCATGGCCACTTGTCTGTAAGTGACAGGGCTGAGTTACCCCTGGGCGGATGCAAGGGTGGGGGTTAGCAGGCAGTGGCCTGCCCTGATGGTGCTGTGGCTTCCCTGGAGCCCGCTGGGCCGCTCTCGGTCACTCATGCTATGCGTCTGGGTAGAAACAGTGTGAGAGTTGTCAGAAGGGATGGCTCTTGTCACTCTCACTTACCTGGTCAGGACCACCCCCGCCTGCCTCAGACTTTGGAAATGTTATCATGACATCCCTATACCTGCAGGTGCCTCCCATCTACTTTCTCGTCTTGGGGTGGCTTCCCCAGCACTAGGCTTTGGGGGTGTGGGGCTGCCTTTGATAGAAGGATGAGGAAAGAGCAGAAGTCTCAAGCCCCTAACGTTGTAAAGCACAGACTGGGAGTCAGAATGAAGCCAACAGGAGGCTCAAGGCCAATGTCAGAGTCCCTCAGGGCCCAATTCTGATATTCATTGAGCCGGGGGCCTGAGGACATGGCTGTGTCAGTCTCTAGTTCAAGTGGTGGGAAAACCAAGGCTCGTTCCAGCCTTGTCACTGACTCACTGTGTGGCGTGGGTGCAGCCCTGACCAGCTCTGGGCCTCACACCCCTACTGTAAAAGGAACAACCCAGCACAGGTGACATAGCACCCAGGAAGGTGGACTGGGGCAACACGTGCACTCCGGAGCTGCAGCCCCTGCCCACCTCAGCCTTATGTCAGCCTTGTTATGGGGGCAGGGGAGCACTGAACCCCATTCTTCCCCAGGGAAAGTCCAGCCCATTTGGCTCCACCGAACCCAGATACCCCTCCAATTAAGAAGCTACGCTCATGCCCAGGGACCTCATTAAGGTCTCCCGCACCTTGATTTATTGGGTGTGGAGACCCACACCCCAGGACAAGAAGATGCTTACCCAAAGCCAAGTGGACAGTAGTGGCCTTGTCAGGACTAGAAGTCACAGCCTCTGACCCTGAGGCCATTTGGCATATTTAGTGTCCCCACCCTGCCAAGGCCCTAATCCCTTGCGATCTACAAGCCCCGAAAAGATGGGGAATTTCCATGAACCCCAAAGGACTTTACTAAACTCCAGCGGGGGAGTCCCAAGAAACCAAGGCCAGTAGAAACCTATAGAACTAATCTTCGCACTGTCTTCAGCTCTAAAACCACAGGCTAGTTCAAGAGAAATACAAACACGTGTCATGTAACACGTGGTCTGCCCTGTGGATTATGTAGGGGTGTAAGTGACAGAGAGGAGGTGGTAGAGAGAGATTAGTGTTGTGCTCTATTTTGCTGTTTTGTTGAAAAGGAACGTTTAAAAGTCCGCGGGAGTAGAGGGAAGCCAGTGTTTCTTATTTCCAACTTTTTTCCCCTCAGGTTTTTATATTCTCAATTCAAGGACCCCTTTGTCTCAGTACTTGATTTAAATGATGCTTTTAGCTACGTGAGTCACAGCTAGCTTTGTGGCGCAGGCACATTGTCCCCCTGCTGGGACCTCAGTTTCCCCGTCTATGAGGAGAGCAGGGAGTACTTGGTGCTGGGAATATCTGACTCTGTGAGGCAGGGTGAGCTCCATGTTGCTGTGGGTGGCAGTGACTTTGGCCATCACTACATAGAATCTGCTCTTGCTGGTTCAATCACGGGCCTTGCCACTCCCTCCTGTTCCCCCACGTTCCCCACCAGCCGTGGGACACCTCTCCCTCCCCTGCTGGCCTTCGGAAGTCTTCTAGTTTGCAACCCCTACTGGCCCCTCCTTCATAGAGCTGCTCACTCAGGTCCCCTCGATGTAAGATTGAATGTCAACACTTATTTCACTTGTTCTTCCAACAAGCCCCACTACACTAGAGAGACCAGCATCTCTAACGCCCACATCACTGCTGAACCCAGAGCTGGACACAGGTGCTGACCAGAATGAGCAGCTAAGCTCATTCCGCTGGAGCCTCAGCCCATTCACGTAGCTGAGACCACAAGTTCTTGTGAGGGTGGCTGTCTAGCTCAAGAAAACCACTAAAGTTAGGCTCGTGGGGAGGGTCCAGTGGGCACAGCCCACGCTGCTGAATTTCTCAAAGCTCTGCTGTGTTCTGGCTGTGTGTCCTTGTGTAAGATCCTTCCCTCTCTGGGAAGTAGCCTCTCTGTCCTTAAATAACAGGGTTCAAAGGCAGCCCGCCTAGGGCTGTTCCAGATCCAGCATCCACAGGCCTGATCTGGCCCCTCTGGGTAACCATGTGCTTTCTGTGCCTCAGTCAGCCCCTTTGTAAAACAAAGCTTTGTACTTGCACCTCAGAGTCGTTGCAAATGCTAGTGGAGTCAGAACCAGACTATCTGGGTGTGCTATTCTGGTATGAGTCTTTGGAGGATGATAGCATAGGCACATGCTTGGCACAGGGATGTCACACAATAGATGCTTAATAAACTCTGGCTGCTTTACACGTGTCCGTCGGTCGCTAGAGGGACCCCTCATGTGCCTGAGTCGGGCGCGGCACCCCTTCTCTCTCCTGCAGGACAATGCCGTCCTCCATCACGTGGGGCCTCCTCCTGCTGGCAGGCCTGGGCTGCCTGGCCCCGGGCTCCCTGGCTGAGGGTCTCCAGGGAGATGCTGTCCAGGAGACAGACGCCCCCATGCACCACGAGCCAGCCTGCCACAGGATCTCCTCGAACCTGGCTGACTTCGCGTTCAGCCTGTACCGCCACGTGGCTCGGGAGTCCAACACCACCAACATCTTCTTCTCCCCAGTGAGCATCGCGACAGCCTTTGCGATGCTCTCCCTGGGGACCAGAGGTGACACTAGCACCCAGATCCTGGAGGGACTAGGCTTCAACCTCACTGAGAGAGCAGAGGCTGATATCCACGAAGCCTTCCAGAACCTCCTCTACACCCTCAACCGGCCGGACCACCAGCTGCAGCTGACCACCGGCAATGGCTTGTTCATCAGCCAGAGCGTGAAGCTGGTGGACAAGTTTCTGGAGAATGTCAAGAAGCTGTACCACTCAGAAGCCTTCTCCATCAACTTCCAGGACTCCAAAGAGGCCAAGAAACAGATCAACGATTATGTAGAGAAGGGAACCCAAGGGAAAATTGTGGATCTGGTCAGCGAGCTTAGCGAAGACACCGTTTTCGCTCTGGTGAACTACATCTTCTTTAAAGGTAAGGCTGCACAACCAGCTTGGCTTGTTCCTATGGACTCATCCAAATGTACTCTCCAGCCCCTAGGCTGGAAACTGTCCTTGGCTGTGCACCTCTGCATGTGTCACTCACGTTTCCTCACATAACCACTAACAAATGTTCCCTGATGACGTCAGTTTAGGGAGCAACGAGTTAAACAGTCCAAGCATCATGTTCCCTGCAGGACTTATCAGAGCCTTTTATGCATGTTCTCGTGTGCACAGTGCATCCCTCCCAGGGAGGGAAATAAAATACGCAATGTCTTCCCAAACAGAGAGCCAGAAAAGCGCCCTTGAGTGGAGTGTATGAAGGGAATAGTTTCATGGGACATACTTAAAACAACTCTGGTGTAGTAGACGAAGTGACCTGTGGGCCCAGGGGGGTATTCTGAGGCCATGTAAGCAGTCCGTGGAAATAGCCTGGGGTAGGCGAGGTGAGAGTCAAGGTCAGGGGCTGCTTCTTTCACACCATTGGCTCCTTGATCTGAGGAAGGATAGTGCACCGGGGAGCACAGAGGCTGGAGTCAGCCCATCTTGGGTCCCAGCTCTGCCGTGGGACTTCAGGCCCATCTCATCCTCTCCCCAACCTCAGTCTCCACCACCCATCCAATGAGAAACTTGGGCTCAGGGAACCCTGAGGCTCCCGCCTAGTCTGACTTGCCAGGATTGTTATGTTCTGTTGGCATAGCAGGGGGCAGATGCCCTGCATTTCACATGTTGGTCCAGGACAAGGCCACTAGAGTAAGAACAACAGTGATCTTCCTGGATAAAAACCGCCAATGAACAAGAGCCAGGGAGACTCTGGCAAGGAGCTGCCAAGTATGACTGATGCCAATAATGGTCATTTAGAATGTTCCAAGCAACCCTCAATGAAATAATCATGACACACGAGTTTAAAAGCTTCCTCTGCCCAGCCAGATAGGCGTCCCTGAGCCTCCACAAGGTAGAAACTCCAGCACTTAGCGCAGCCTGGCGGCCTCCTCACAAAACTCACGTCAGTGGACAGAGGCACCTTTTAGTTCTGCTTCACAGGTGGGGGAGTGGAGGCTCAGCGAGAACATGCCATCGGGGCGGCTCGGGGCTCCTTCATTCTCCCACGTGTACCTACACCTTTCCCACCCCTCGCTGATGGGCGCCTTTTCCTCCCTCCAGGCAAATGGGAGAAGCCCTTCGAGGTCGATCAGACCACCGAGGAGGACTTCCACGTGGCCGACGGTACCACCGTCCGGGTGCCCATGATGCGGCGCCTGGGCATGTTCAACCTGCACTACTGTGACACGCTCTCCAGCTGGGTGCTGCTCATGAACTACGTGGGCAATGCCACCGCCCTCTTCATCCTGCCCGACGAGGGCAAACTGCAGCACATGGAGGACAAGCTCACCAAGGACGTCCTCTCCAAGTCCCTGGAGAAGAGATACCTAAGGTGACGTCCCTAACCAGGGGCTGGCCTGCCACCTCAGCCCTGGCCCGGGAGGTGGTAGGCAGGTGACCCAGCTCCCATGGGCCAAGCAGCTGTGCTTCCAGAAGAGGCCAGCGTCCATCGGGTAGCACAGCCAGGCTCCGTGAGAGGGACGGTGCCCACAACTAAGGAGAAAAGGTCCTGTCCTTGGGGACTTCCTCCTCTGCATGGACACGGCCCCTTCCTACTGTCAGTGCTGAGTGCAGGGATGGCAACACCAGCCCACGCCGGGAGAGAGCCAGGAACCGAGCGCAGGGCTTGTGGACGGGGCGGCAGCTGGGTGTGAGTGAAGGGTTAAGAAGTCCACGGCTCGATGGGGAGAGGCCACATGGAGAGCAAAGGCCCTGAGCGAGAAACTCAGCCCCTGTGTGAGGACGGTTCCAGCTCCCCTGTCACTAGATCAGTGTCGTTTGATTGGGTCCCGCACAGTAAAGTGATCTTTGAGCGGTCATCCCAAATGAGTGCATATCTCTGCGCACAGAGGAGGCCATGTTCTCATGCATATTTTATCATGTACGTTATAAATGTACATAAGTGTTCAATCTGTGCAAGATAAACATACAGTCATGATCCAATCAAAAACTAAATAAATGGATAAAACAAACAATAGATAAAAGAACACACAATAAACACATATGTCTACATGACCATAAGAGCACAAAGGAGGAGGTGAAAATGCACATAGACGTATTGCCCCCTCCTCCCCACGCCACCTCGTCCTGTGTGCGCTGCCTCAGAGGTGGACAAAAGAGATCGAGGAGGGATTTGTCTAGAACAGGTGAAAGAAAGCCTCTCGGCTGGGCAGCTCACTCAGGTGAGACCCTTCTCAGGGCCACACTTTGTCCGCACAGAAAACGAGAGCTGAGCCCATGAGCTCGTGTCTCTCAGCACCTGACACCACGCCCCACATGCCCCTGGGACTCCCGCCCCAGAGACGTCCCAGTCTGGGAGCGGGCAAGCCCTGCAGGGCAGTGTGCAAAGTGCTTCCATAGGACACCCTGAGTCTGCCTGGAGGGCTTCTCAGAGGAGGTGGCATTTGAGAGGCGTGGCAAGACAAGAGGAGCCCTCTCATTCTAACATTCTCCAACTCAGATGTGCAGGACCTACAGGTAAAATAAACCAGCACGGACTTCATGTCCTGTGGACAGAGAGGCAGGGCATCAGGTGGGAGAAATGACCAGGAAAGGAAGCACTTTCAATGCTGTGACATTCTGTTGTTTTCTAACCATCGTGACAGCTTGGCCAGCCTACACTTTCCCAAACTGTCCATTTCTGGAACCTACGATCTGCAAACCGTGCTGGGCAAGCTGGGCATCACCAGGGTCTTCAGCAACGGGGCCGACCTCTCCGGGATCAGTGAGGAGACACCCCTGAAGCTGTCCAAGGTGAGTTTGCTCGGGGTGCCCGTGGGTCAGAGGCCAGCTGAGGGAGGGACAAGGGCACACAGACACCTACAGGCTGAGGTCTCTGAGCAAAGCCACTGGATTCACCAAGACTGGAATGTGGCCCAGTGACTGAGTGGTGGACGTGGCCTCATGTGCTTCTGACATTGAGGGGCGTCCTCTGAGGTTGGGTCACCGAACCCCTGTCTCATCTTTGGTCAGGGTCTTCCCTTCTTTAGGCCTCAGTGGACCCGTGTTTACAAAAACAAGATTAGGGTCAGAGATGTCAAAGAACTTTTAGGCCCCACATCCTGTGACATTGGGAGCTATTGATGAATCACCAAGTCTGAGTTAATGAGTGATTTGAGCCAAGAATGCCATGTAGTCAGAAGAATGAAAGGTGACCAAAGGAACAACTACAGGTCAATCCTGGCTATGAGCTGAGTGGTGGACTCGGTGCTATGAAAGTCCCCATCTAAGTTCTGGTCTCCACGGAGCTTGGAATCTGATACTAGACACACGAGACATGCCAAGCAATTCAAGTAAACCTTGTAGCTCCTGAGGCGGTGGGTTGTTTCCAGGGAGGCTGAGAATGTGGGTCAGGAGGAAGTGAGGACGTGTGGTTGGGGTGAGGCCAAGGCCTTGAGGAGGTGGACAGAGGCCCATGCGCCCCTGCAGAGAGGGGGAAGGGCAGGCTGGTGGAGACAGGCCCAGTGAGCCCCTCCCTGGGTACCCCTGTCCTCTGCGTGCCTGCTCCCAGGCCTGGTGGGGGCAGCCTGTGTCCGCTCAGAACAGGCCCTATGCTCTCTCCCTGCAGGCCGTGCACAAGGCTGTGCTGACCATCGACGAGAAAGGGACGGAAGCTTCTGGGGCCACATTTCTGGAAGCCATTCCAATGTCGATTCCCCCGACTGTTGCGTTTGACAGGCCCTTTGTCACCGTCATCTACGACAGAGACACCAAGGGTCCCCTCTTTGTGGGAAAGGTGGTGAATCCCACCCAAAAATAACTGCCTCTCTGGTTCAGACCTGCCCTCCCAGGCCAGGTCTCCTCCCTAGGTGACAATAAAGAATGAGTGGCCTGGCCCAGACTGGAAAGTGACGTGAAATTCCTCACCCGCTGGGCTCTGAGTTCCCTTCACACCCGCAGGGTGCGTGCGGTGTCCGGTCACAGCGACCTGTCCCGTATCTACTGTAGGGACACTTACTGGGCATCTACCTGTTCACGCACTGTGCTCGGCCACGAAATGCTATTGGCTGAAAGCCACCGCTCACGCCTGCTCCCCAATCACTATGGAAGAGCTCCAGGTCTCCAGTCCTGTCTGGGAATTATTAAAGGGGAGCCTCACAGTTCAAACTCCAGCCGGTGGCTCCTGCCTCCAACAAGTATCCACCAGGCCCTTCTGCTAAGCCCCCTACCTCCTGCGCCCCCGTGGGAGCCCCTCACCCTGCAGGCAGCTAGTGCTGGCCACAAGCCTGCCCCGGTGGCTCCCAGCACCTGCAGCTCACCCAGGGGCACTGAGCTGCCATGTGTCCAGCAGTATTGAGAAGGCCAGGCCCCCTTCCATCCTACCTGGTCACCTGAGCCAGGCTTGGGCCCAGCTGCTCACTGGTCTTTCCTGCAAACCGCTCTGGCTGATCTTTCCAATGGGGCTGGACTGGGAGCACTTATTCTGTCCTTATCCCATCTCTACCCCCAGGTCTTTCACATACATTCACCCGAAGCAGGTCTCTTCTCCCCAGGTGAATACACTGGTCTCTGGTCTTGCTCTGTATCACTTGCTCAAAGTCACCAGGGTGGGCAGCCCCCAAGACACCTACCCAACATCCTCTTGTCCTCCTTCAACATGGGACCAAGAGGTCCTGGATGGCTCTGAAAGTCGTTACAATGATTCTTTGGTCATGGGAGAGGAAGTAGAGCCGACCTTAGGCCCCCACGGCCCGGCCTGCCCTCCCTGGCTGAGTTCTGGTGGGGAACACAGGTCACCGTGCTGTGTTCCTAGCTCATGGTCCTCCTGTGGTCTTCAGAGGGACACCACCGGCCCTGGGCCAGAGCTAGTGGCTATCCCAGGAACAGCCCTATTCACCGAGGGCCACCTGGCTCCTTCCCATCCGCAGGCCCTGCCGAAGGGCCACGGCAGTCAGGAAGCCTGGCTGGGCACCAAGCCCAAAGGCGCCAGCTCCCTGGGCTCCCAGGGCAAAGTGCTTGTCCCGGGGGTCAGCTACCCTGTCCCACTCAGATCTAGTCATCACTGTGTAGGCCACTCCTGGAGATGAATGTGCACCTAAAATATGAGGCTGAAAGATAGAAATGTACACCTTTTAAGTCAAAGTGGCCACATATGTGCAATTTCACATCACTTAATATAGTGGTAAAGATTCATCTGTTTCCCAAATAAGTCTCATATCCTCTTGAGTTTTCTCTGCCTATAGACTTCTAGTTTCCACAGATTTGAATAATGACACGAACAATGTTAAGCACCTACAATGATGTCAGACCTGAGGGTCTAAGGACCTGGATCAAGTTCAGACTCTGCCAGTTTCTAGCTGTGTGACTTTAGTGAAGTCGCCACGTCTCTCTGAGCCTCAGTATATCCTTATATGGACATAAAAACTACCCTGAGTAGGCATGAGGTTCACATTGGATAGTTAAAACAGCTTATAAAGGATAACAGAGCAGGGTGCCAATGGCAGGGATTTTCTTTGTGGCATTATGAGCTCCTTCTCAGTGCCTGGCTCCCTGGGAGGGCTATTCAAGCATTTTCTAACTGAATCCTCAGAGCAGCACAGTGATGTTGTAAGGAGAGCTGTTCTGTTATGATGCCCAGGCTACAGATGAGGACACTGAGGCTCAGAGAGGCTGGTTGTCTCGCTCAAGGTCACAAAGCTGGTAAGTAGCAGAGCAGGCTTCAGGGGCTTACTTGTTCCTACAAAGCTCACATCACCCATGTTCCCTGGACTTACCCAAAGCTGAATTCTTCCTCCAAGTATGAGGAAGGCTGGGGACCCACAGCACACACCTCTGCAAGAAAAGCTACCCCTTTGCCGCCGTGAGAAAGCAGCTGATTGCTATAGCTCTTCCCACCCAAGATTACAGAGCACATATCCCTCAGCCAGCAGCCTGCACAACCTTCACACTCCCCGATATCGGTATTTCGTGAGAGTAAAGGGGCAGGTGCAAAGGCCAGTTGGAACTTCTGAGAATCTTAAAAAAAAAAAAAAAATGCCAAGAACCCTGAATGAGCTGGGGTACTCACCTCAGATGCCATCATTTCACTTCAAAGAATGGCCTGTCAATTCATTAGTCTGGACTCTGATTAGCTGAGACCCAATTCAAATTAGCTTAAAGCCCCCAGAGGGAATTCATTGCTTCAGATGGGAACAAATAGGGTTCATTTATGGGTTAGGCAAAGCATCAGGGCGACCTTGTCATAAGGAGAACAAGAACATGCCACAAATGAGTCAGGACAGCCATAAGACCCAGCTTTGCCTTTTCTTTACAGCGTCTAAAATGTATCCACCGACCCTTGAAAGACACAGGTTAGGAATCGTTACCCCCAATTTACAGATAGGGAAGTAGAGTTCCAGCAAGTTAGAAGACCAGCCAGCTGGGCTGGAAGGCGAAAAAACCTTCGCCTAGGCCTAGGAGGCCCCAACGGCATGCATCCTCCAGACATCTCAGACCTTATGAACAGTGCCAACCTCCCAGTCCACACAGGGTCCACCTCTCTGGTCTAACACCAGCCGGAGACGCAGCTGCTGGGGGGGTCTGGGCTGGTCCAGGTCAGTTTCCTCCTCTGGCAAAGACCCAGCTCCTCGCTGAAACAGAGAGGGAAACACACAAGCAGGTTCCAGGCTGAGGCAGGGATAACATGGCAGAGACATTGACATCTGTCCACCAGTTTGCAGGGAAAGACACCCAATTTAATTTTAAGCATAAAATCTTTTGAGTTCATGTGCAAGCTCTGCCCTGACTGGTAGAGCCATCTGAACCTTGTTCATAAAATGGAGAGAAAAGTCAAGGGTGCTTCTGGGCTCTCACACAGGTGCACTGATTCAGAAAGAAGAAATAGCGATTCCATGTTGATTTCCATCCCATGCGCTCCCTTGATCCTTCCCACAAGCCCATGAGGTGGGCATTTGTTCAACGAGAAAATACACACATTTCCTGGGTATCTGCAATATCCTGGGGATAGAGAGAAGAAGGCCCAGATCCCACCCTCAAAGAGCGCTGGTCATGATGGTAGATAATGGGTAATAAATCAGGTGTCTTCAGAGTCCTTCCAGAGCCATCAGCAATGATCCACAAACACCCACAAATGACCTGGACAACCTGAGAGCTGACTAGAGACTAAGTACTTTCTGTTGTCCTTTGTTGACATTCACGATTGGCTGTAAGCGAAGCACACAGCCATGCTCATAGCCAGGCCCTACAGGACAGCTTTCGAAAAAGTCTAGCAGGACTAATGGAATTAGGGCTCCTGGGTGCAAAAATCAGAGAAAGGTGCTCTCACCAAGGCAGCCCCCTCCCCAGCAAAGGTACAGGCAACAGCCAGGGCGCTGGCCATTGAGGTTCTGAGTGCTTTGTTATTGCAGCCAAACCCAGCCCATCCTGACTGATTCAGCTAGAATCCGAGAAAATGCACTCAACGAAGTCTTCACCTAGGAAGCAAGCCTTCAATGATGGCTAAAATCAGAAAGGATAAGGAAAGGCAGAAAGGCAACCTTCGGGAAGGAACCGGAAAGAAAGTGCTGGTAAAGCAGGGCTAAGTACATGTCAGGGGAAGTAGTCCGGGTGCCATGGTGAGCATGTGCCAGGAAATTTGGGAGATGTGAAGTAGAGTCAAACGGGAGAAGGGTAACAACAGGACAGTCCCACAGGGAAAGCCTGACCCCAGGTGGAGTGGCAGATAATACCAGGGACGTTTGCTCTCAGAAGTGAAATCACCTCCCGTGACCAGACGCTCCCTCGGTACCACATTTTATCACTTCAGTTATCTGGGAACAAAGTGAGCACTGTGTAATGAAAGAGCAGAGCTGTTCAAGTGTTTTAATGCCACGTGGGACTCTCACAGAGAGCACAGTGAACAGAGTGAGTTAGAAATGTGTATTAATTTTTTTTAAGCCATTTTTTCTTTAGTCCTCAGTTATCAATAGCCTCAAAGGACGTTCTGGGTGTTATTAATGTCATTTTATTTAGTTCTGAGGTGACTTTCAGCATTAAAATATTAGGAAGAAAAGGCTAAAGGTGGTATCACAAAGTAGAAAGACTTTAGGAATCCCAAATCAG
The DNA here is from genome assembly GCA_004027555.1 of Craseonycteris thonglongyai. Taxonomy (NCBI): domain Eukaryota; kingdom Metazoa; phylum Chordata; class Mammalia; order Chiroptera; family Craseonycteridae; genus Craseonycteris; species Craseonycteris thonglongyai. The sequence goes on from PVKE010002870.1 coordinate 64,677, forward strand.
CCTCTCATTAGCATACCACCCTGGGCCAGCCATGCCGGCTCTGTGTGCCTCAGTTTCCATCACAGCAAAATGGGGATAATGAGGCCTAATTCATTCAGTTTCTTCTATGGATTATTCTGCAAAGTGTTTCTTAGTGCCTGTTCTTGCTGAGTATTAAACACTAATCAAGACTGCAGATTTCAAAAGTGATAGTGTCGGGCTAGCTTCCCACTTCCTTATCTCTTAAAAGAGTAAATTACAGTTATTCAGAGGTGGCAACCATGGACCCTGAGCCCGGAGTCAGACAGCTGGGGTCTTTCCACAGCTCTATGACCACTACCACACCCCAGAAGCTGGGGGACTCACCTCCCCACTGTGAGCCTGGATTTTCTCACCAGCATTGAGGCCCCTTGAGGTCTTTGATATTCTGCAAGATACCACCTACAGCAAGGCGGCCGGTGTCATTCTTTCACATGGTTGCTCTGAGCCTCAGCATTTGGCAGGTTCCTGTTATGTCCCTTCTGCTCCTGAACAAATGAACTTTGGAGCCCAAAGGTCAAGGATTCCAGCTCACGACCTGAGCTTTCCTAGGGCTGGCACCTTGGCAGCAGCAAGCCCCATGACCTCAGGCCACTGATATTTATTCAAGGTCAAGCATGTCTCAGGAGCAGTTCTAGTTTCTGGATGTGTTTTGTTTTGTTCTTTGTTTTTTAATTATTTGTTTGAGCTAATGTGTGTGTGAGAGAGAGAGAGAGAGAGAGAAGGGGGAGGGCCCAGAGTAGTCTCCATAGTTAGTTGTACATCAGTAGTTGTGACATGGCTTCATTCCCCACAGGTGAGAATACAGGGCCGCTCAGGGTGGAAACTAAACTGGAGACCTCCCTCTTGGGAGGTGAGGACCTTCACCCCTGAGCCATCCCAGCCATTACTAGTTCAGCATATGGGTTGGCACAGGCTGGCCCCGGGAATTGAACCCTCGACATCACAATTGCGAGGCAAGTGCTTAACCTCTGAGCTATCCCAGCATCCCTCTGGATAGGTTTTAATCATTTGCTCTTGTCAGTAACTCTGTGAGGTGGGGATCGAAGCGAGATGAACCTTCGGTCCTGCATGGCCGTGGGCTCTCATCACCCCACCCTTCAGGTGGCCTTGCTCGTTCCGCTGGGCAAGGCCACTTCAGGGAGGGACACCAAGGTCCACCGTGACAGCAGGCACTCACTGGCTGAGCACTGGAAGCTCCCCCGGCTGATTTCCTGCATGAAAGGGCATGGTGGGCGGTTACAGAGCCCTGGAACTGAGTTAGCATCCTGACCCCTGAGTCGGCCCCATACATAGCGGAGTGAGGCGAGTGAGGGGCAGCCTGTGGGGTGAGGCCCACCCAGCGAGCCTCTCTGGAGAGTGAGTTCCGCGTGCTGAGTAGGTAATTCTCCGTCAGCCTCCGCCTGCGCTGGATGATTATCTGCACTTGACAGAGGAGAACACAGAGGAGCAAACTGATAGGTTCGGCTCCAATGGGCCCAGGGCAGGATTGGAAGCTGGTGGACGGGCCTCCGCTGTCCAGCTCAGCAGTCCGCGAGCAGGTGGCATCACGTCCCTCAGACGGCCCAGCGCACAGTAGGCCCTCTATCAGGACAGGTGCCAGCGGGTGCTGAGGCGGTTACACCTCTCCTTGCCTCCCCTCCCAGGCTTGCACTGGGCCCTTGGTTAAGGTGACCAGACCTTAACATTGGTAAAGCGGGACACCATTGACCGGGGGGGAGGGGGTTCTTGATTAAAAATTGGGTCTATCTCCCGCCGTTCCCTAGCTTGTCGTGCATTCTTTCCAAAAGTCGGGACTTTTTTAAAACGCCGCAGGACGTGGGACAAATTGTTAAAAATCGGGACTGTCCCGCCAAAAGCGGGACATCTGGTCACCTTAGAGCCTTGGTCCTCTTCTGCTGGGACTCTCCCACCTGCAGAGGCAGGAACAAGCCCCCTGGGAGGCCCCCCTGTTCTCTCTGATCCCTACCCCAGCGTCCTTCTTTCCCACCTGGCTCCTTTAGAACTTTGGCCAGGGCCCTTGAGCCCACCTGTGATTCCACGCTGTCTCTCTGACTAAAGAGCGCCGATGCCCTTTCAGCTCACCCCAGCACAGCCTGTTCCCGATTCCCGGACGTGGCTCAGGGTCTCCCCTTCCGCCCCCTGGCCCCCACCCTCCTACACGGCGGACCCCTGGCCTTGATCTCTGAAAGGCTGGAGTGTATTCATTAACTCCTCAGATAACCCTGCTATCTTTTCTCTCACCTCTTCCCCTTCCTTATCTGGGTTCACGGCCCATCTTGACCTCTGTTGGCTCCTTGCTGATCCTAAAAGCTTTCGTTGCACAACCCATGACCTTCTTCTCCCAGAGAGCTGACCTCCGAAGCCCTTTCTGGCTGAGTTTTGATGAGTAGACAGATCCTATTCACTTCTCCCAACAATCTTATTTTAAAGAGGAGGCTCAGAGAGATTAAAATTTCTGTCCTGGATCCATAGATGATAAGTAACAGAAGTGATTCAAACCCAGACCTATCTAAAGCTACAAGAAATGCTTTCCTGCCACCTCCCGACCATATTACCCTGTGTCCCCAATATCACCCTGTCCCTGGAGAAAGCAGCACCTCTGAGGCCCATCATCTGAGCCCAGGGCTGGGAGGCAGGTGCTCCCAAATGGCAGGTAAGCTGACTGCCGGACTGCAGACGCCTTTGGGATGGGACCTAAGACTCGTAGTGGGACCGGCTCGGGAAAGGCTTGTAGCGGCTGTGGCTGTGTTTGGGTGTTCCATGGGGACAGCCCTGACACTCAGACACTGCTGTTGCTAAACCTCTTAGAAGTGGTTGTCATTCAGCTCCCAGTGGCAGGAGGACCACAGGGGCATCCAAGCTCCCAAGATGACAGGTGAGGAGATTCCTTGGCTGTGTCTCCTGAAGGCCTTGGCACAACACACCATAGCAGAATGCTAGCGTCCCTGCCGAGAAGAATGAACAGTCCATACTGACTGGGTCTGGTGAACACTTTGGCCCCAATGAGGAAATTCAGTTGGGACTCACTTGACCCAAAACCAGTCTGAAATGAGAAAGGTCTATTTAGCCAGTGAGGCGGGGAGCCTCCTCAGTGGGCCTTGTGCCCTGTGCCCTTCCTGTCCCCACAGGAGACCTCCCCAGGGCACTTTGGGCAATGTCTGGAGAATTTTGGATTGTCATATCTAGGCATTGGAGTGTGCTCCCAGCATCTGGTTTTAGCTAGGATCCTGCTCCAGCCTGGGCCGGTTCAAAAGGAAACATCCAAGGTATTCTCAAGCCCCCAGTCCTGAAACTTTCCTTGGCAGTACAGGATGCAACATGATTGTGCACCTCTGCATGTGTCACTCAAGTGTTCTCACACAGCCTCTAACAAACGTTCCATGATGACGTAAGTTTAGAAGAGATGGGTAAAACCAGGGATGTCCAAACTTTTGGCTTCCCTGGGCCACACTGGAAGAAGAATTGTCTTGGGGCTACACATAAAATAGCTAACACTAACAATAGCTGATGAACTAAAAAGAAAAAAAATCATGCCCACACAGGAAAACATCTCATATGTTTTAAGACAGTTTACGAATTTGTGTTGGGCTGCATTCACAGCCGTCCGGGGCCACATGGGGCACACAGGCCATGGGTTGGACAAGCTTGGGTTAAACAGTCAAAGCAACGTGTTCCCTGCAGGACTTATCAGAGCCTTTTACACATGATCTCACGTGCACTGCACATCCCTACTAGGAAGGAAGGTAAAATATGCAATGTCTCCCTGAACAGAGAGCGAGAAAAGCAAACTTTAGCAGAGTGTATGGAAGGAACAGTTTCATGGGACTTACTTAGGACAACTCTGGTGTAGTAGAAGGAGGGACCATGGTCCCCAGAGGGCATTCTGAGGCTGTTTAGAAATAGCCTGGGGTAGGGAAGGTGAGAGTCAAGGGCAGGGGCTGCTTCTTTCACACCGTTGGCTCCTTGATCCAATGCACAATAGTGCAACAGGGAGCACACAGGCCAGAGCTCGCCCATCTCGGGTCCCAGCTCTGCTCTGGGACTTCAGGCAGGTCTTGTCCCCTCTCCAGCCTCGGTCTCCATCTCCCATCCAATGAGAAACTTGGGCTCAGGGGACCCCAAGGCTCCCATCTACTCTGACTTGCCAAATTGGTGACATTCTGTTGGCATAGCAGAGGGGAAATGTCCAGGCCCCTGCATTTCACATGTTGGTCCAGGACAAGGCTATTAGAGTAAGAACAAGAGCAATCACCCTGAATGATAAGAACCGCCAATTAACAAGGGCCTGGGAGACTGGGTAAGAAGCTGCCAAGTACAACTTGGGGAGCTTCCAATTACTCTCAATAATTTTTATTAATTGCCCTCAGGCCATCTATAAATAAACATCAGCTCTGAGTCTCTGCACACGCCTGTTGGTGCCATTTAGCCTCAGCGCTATAGAAATTCTGGATCTTTCTCTAGCCTCAGATTCTCCTCCCAAAGCCCTTCAGCAGCCTGCTGGCCTCCTTTAAGCTCCAGTTTAGAGGTGCTGGCCCTGAGGCTGAGGGAAGTGGCTGCTCAGGGGCTGCCGGACCCCTTTCTGCCGCACACTCACTGGACACCTGAGTTCTTTGACCTCTCTCCAGGCCAACGAGAGGACAGATTCAAGGCTGAGCACCACGTGGAAGGAGACTTCCACGCGGACAAGAAGATGCCCATGATCAGCTGCTCGGGCATGTGTAACCTACACCAGGACAAGGCACTCCCCTGCTGGGTGCTGTCCCAGCACTACAAGGGCTGAGTCATGGTCTTCCTGATCCTGCCCCACCCAGGGTGATGCTCCAGCTGGAGGGAGGACAGGCCCAGGAGCACCTGTCCGTTGGCATATACGGTGAGTGCCAGCCCAGCACTGCCCGAGAGCTTCCGTACCCGGCCAGGCCAGAGGAGTGTGGAACCACATCTCCTACATGACCGTGTGCTCTCAGACAGAGGCCAATAGCAGCGGGTGGCACCAGCCAGGCTGCGAGAGAGGGACAGTGCTGGCAGCCGAGGAGGCGTAAGTCCCGTCCTTGGAGTGTCCTCTCAGCATGGACACTGCCTTTTCCCATGTCAGTGCCAGTTCAGGGAAGGCAACCACAACATATGCCAAGAGAGGACCAAGAAGGAAGTGGTGGGCTTCCTGGCAAAGGTGGAGTATGGAGAAACAGGACAGAAAGTCCATGTTAGAATCACGTGAGACCCTTCTCAGGGCCACACTTAGTCCGCACAGAAAACGAGAGCTGAGCCCTCAGCCTCATGAGCCCGTGTCCCTCAGCACCTGGCACCACGCCCCACATGCCCCTGGGACTCCCGCCCCAGAGACGTCCCAGTCTGGGAGCGGGCAAGCCCTGCAGGGCAGTGTGCAAAGTGCTTCCATAGGACACCCTGAGTCTGCCTGGAGGGCTTCTCAGAGGAGGTGGCATTTGAGAGGCGTGGCAAGACAAGAGGAGCCCTCTCATTCTAACATTCTCCGACACAGATGTGCAGGACCTACAGGTAGAATAAACCAGCACGGACTTCATGTCCTGTGGACAGAGAGGCAGGGCATCAGGTGGGAGAAATGACCAGGAAAGGAAGCACTTTCAATGCTGTGACATTCCGTTGTTTTCTAACCATCGTGACAGCTTGGCCAGCCTACATTTCCCCAAACTGTCCATTTCTGGAACCTACGATCTGCAAGCCGTGCTGGGCAAGCTGGGCATCACCAGGGTCTTCAGCAACGGGGCCGACCTCTCCGGGATCAGTGAGGAGACACCCCTGAAGCTGTCCAAGGTGAGTTTGCTCGGGGTGCCCGTGGGTCAGAGGCCAGCTGAGGGAGGGACAAGGGCACACAGATACCTACAGGCTGAGGTCTCTGAGCAAAGCCACTGGATTCACCAAGACTGGAATGTGGCCCAGTGACTGAGTGGTGGACGTGGCCTCATGTGCTTCTGACATTGAGGGGCGTCCTCTGAGGTTGTGTCACCGACCCCCTGTCTCATCTTTGGTCAGGGTCTTCCCTTCGTTAGGCCTCGGTGGACCCGTATTTACAAAAACAAGATTAGGGTCAGAGATGTCAAAGAACTTTTAGGCCCCACATCCTGTGACATTGGGAGCTATTGATGAATCACCAAGTCTGAGTTAATGAGTGATTTGAGCCAAGAATGCCATGTAGTCAGAAGAATGAAAGGTGACCAAAGGAACAACTACAGGTCAATCCTGGCTATGAGCTGAGTGGTGGACTCGGTGCTGTGAAAGTCCCCATCAAAGTTCTGGTCTCCACAGAGCTTGGAATCTGATACTAGACACACGAGACATGCCAAGCAATTCAAGTAAACCTTGTAGCTCCTGAGGCGGTGGGTTGTTTCCAGGGAGGCTGAGAATGTGGGTCAGGAGGAAGTGAGCGCGTGTGGTTGGGGTGAGGCCAAGGCCTTGAGGAGGTAGACAGAGGCCCGTGCGCCCCCTGCAAGGACGGGGGACATGGATGGGGAAGGGCATGCTAGGCAATCAGAGAGGTCTGATGTGGTGCTGAGGGACAGAGAAGGGGCCAGCCCCAAGGGGGGAAGAGTAAAAAAGAAGAATGTGGGGTGGTGTTAGGTAAGTAGGGTGATTGGCTGATGATGCCCCACCCTTAGTGGATAAATGTCTTTGATTGTGTCCTCCTCATGCACAGACACATACATGCACACCTCTCATGCATGCACGCAGATACACACACACACACACACACACACACACACACACACACACACATACGGTACATTTATTGAGCACCTACACATAAAGCACCACAGTGGCCCTGGGTGATCATATCTTCTAGCTCTGATTTTCCTATTTAGGAAACCAAGCATTCAAGAAAGGTATTCCTCTCCCTGCGCTGACATAGTTAGTGGGGAAAATGGGATTTGAACCCAGATCCCTAATGAATAGTCATGTTCTTACTACTATAGCATGATGATTTCAGTTGTGATTCTGGTGGTTCTTTAATAAAAGAAAAAAATACTGAAATGATAGATACTCTGCTGACAGTTCTGCTTGTTTGTCATTGTTTTGTTTTGCTTATTTTTTTTAAATCAAGGAAAAACGGTCCTCAATGGGCCACTGGACAGATCCCCTGCTTGAGACCCCAGAAAAGCTTTCTGCATATTGGCCCTTGCTCTGGGTCTGAGTAGGGGATGGGGCAGCCTGTGTCTGCCTCAGACAGCCCTCTGAGTCCCTTCCCATCCAGGCGCTGCATAAGGCTGGGCAGACCATTGATGATAATGGGACAGAACTTTCTGGTGCTTTAGGAAGAGAGTGCCTGGTCTAGGCATCTGACCATCAAGTTCCATGGGTCCTTCTTAGTGATCATCAAGGATGAAAATGCCAACATTCCCCTCTTCATGGGAAAGATGGCGAATCCCAGGCAACAGCACAGGAGTGCCAGTGGCCATGGGGAACCCGTTGGCAGTGCCGTGGGCTCACAAACCTCACTCTTCCCAACCCAAAACATGGTGGTGATGCCCTGAAACCCAGGCAACCTGGGCCCAGTGCAGACATTGACCATTCTAGTCACCCAGGTGGTAACTCCCACAGCAATGCCCCCCACCCAACATAATGCTGGAGGTGCAAATAGCACAAGTACAAGAAAACAAACTTGAACTATAGCACCATCTACTGAAAATCATAAGAGGCCTCTAATTATCAACCTATTGAATTGTTAAAATCAAAATGATACCTAAATAGGAAGTGTTTGCCCCTTCAAGTGATCCAGCAGAGGGACAACCCATCCAGCATTATGAACAGACAAGGTAACACAGTAACACAGAAAGAAAATGACAATTCTCCAGAAACCAGTCTCAAGGTCATGGAAGATGGTGATCTAAGTGGTAGAGAATTCAAAATAGCAGTCATGAAAAACTCAACAAGATACAAGAAAACTCAGAAAGACAATTGGATGAGCTCATCAATAGAAGGAGAACCTTACCAAAGAGACAGAAACTATAAAAGGGAGTCAAATATAAATTCTGGGTCTGAAGAACTCAATAAGTGAGATAAAGGATGCATTAGAAAACACTGGATATAGAGCAGATCATATGGAAAAGAGAATTAGTGAGCTTAAAGATAGAAATCTACAAATGATTCAGGTAAAAGAATAGACAGGAAAAATATTTTTTTTTAATAAATGAACTCTACAAGAACTTTCTGACTCCTTAGAAAGGGCAACATAGGATAATGGGTATCAAAGAAAAAGAAAAAGAAACAAAGCCCAAAGTCAGTAGGAGGAATGAAATAATAAAAATCAGAGCAGAAATAAATAAAATAGAAAATAAAGATACAATAAAAACTAATAAAACAAAGAGCTGGTTCTTTGAAAAGATAAACAAATTGACAAACCTTTTGCTAAACTAAGAAAAAAAGAGAGGAGACACAAATAAATAAAATCAGAAATAAAAGAGAAGTTACAACATACACCACAGAAATAGAAATGATTATAAAAGAATACTATGAATGCCAATATACAACCAAATTAGACAACCTAGAAAAAATGAAAATTTTTTAAAAGCATCCAAGCTTCCTAGACTGAATCATGAAGAATTAGAACACCCAGTAGACCAACTACTAGGAAGACAATTAAAACAGTAATCAAAAGCCTCACCCAAAACAAAAATCCAGGACCAGTTGGCTTTATTAGTGACTTCTATCAATTATTCAAATAAGACTTAATACCTATCTTCCTTAAAGTCTAGCAAAACTTGAAGAGGAGGGAATGTTTCCTAATTCATTTTATGATGCCAGTGCTACCCTGATACTCAAACCAGGCAAAAACATCACACACCCAAAAAAAAAAAAAGATTACAGGCCAAAATAATTGACAAACAGGTGCAAAAATTCTCAACAAAATACTAGTAAATTGCATTTAGCGATACATTAAAATGATCATACACCACAATCAAGTAAGAATTATTCCAAGAATGCAAGGATGGTTCAACATCCACAAATCAATCAATGTGATACAGTACACTAACAAAATGAAGGATAAAAATAATATGATTATCTTAATATATACAAAAAATATATTTGACAAAATACAACATCTATTTCTGATTTTTAAATCTTAATCAAATGAACACAGAAGGAAAGTACTTCAACTTATCAAAACCACACATGAGAAACTAACAGCTAACATACACTCAATGATGAAAAACTAGCTTTCCCTCTAAGATCAGAAACAAAGCACTCATGACCACTCTTGCCACTTTCATTCAACATAGTACTGGAAGTCCTAGACAGAGCAATTAAGCTAGTAAGAGAAATAAAAGGCATCTATATTAAAAAGAAAGAAGTAAAACTGTCACTATTTGCAGATGACATAATTTTATATATAGAAAACCCTAAAGATATCTGCAAAAAAACTATTAAGTGTAATTAAAAAAGACAGTAAAGTTGCAGGGTACAAGATATACATAAATCTGTTGCATTTCTATATACTAACAATGAACTATAGAAAAAACAGATGAAAAAAACAATCCCATTTACAATCACAATTGGGGATGCCAGAATAGCTCAGTGGTTGAGCTCTTGCCTTCCAATCACAAGGTCTGGGGTTCAATTCCCGGCCCTGGACCATGCAACCCTATATGCTGAACTGCAGCATAACTGGTAACTGCCCAGTCAGAGAAAAAGGTTCTCACTTCCCACACAGGAGGCCCTCAGTTTCTCTCCCATCCCACATGGCCCCACATCCACCTGTGTGGAATGAAACCATGTCACAACTAATGATGTACAGCTATGGAGACTGCTCTGGGCCCTCCCCCCTTTCTCTCTCTCTCTCTGTCTCTCTCTCTTATACACATATTCTCTCAAACAATAAAACAAATCTTTTTTAAAAAGTGTAAAATACCAAGGAATAAATTTAATAAGGGAGGTAAAAGACCAATACACTAAAAGCTATTAAACATTGAAAGAAATTGAAGAAGACACAAAGAAATGAAAATATATTCTGTGTTCATGGATTGGAAGAATTAACATTGTTAAAATGTCCATATTACTTAAAGCAATCTACACATTCAATGCAATCCCTATCAAAATCCCAATAGCATCTTTCATAGATATGGAACAAAAAATATCCTAAAATCCATATGGACTCACAAAAGACTCCAAATAGCCAAAGCAATTCCGAGGAGGAAAAAACCTGAGGTATCACACTCTCCAATTTCAAACTATACTACAAAGCTATAGTCATTAATGCAGTATGGCACTAGCAGAAAAAGAACACAGACACACAGACCAATGGAACAAAATTGAAATCCCAAAATATATGGGCAACTAAATTACAATGAAGTAGTTGAGAGTATATACAATAGAGAAAGGAATGTCTCTTTAATAAATAGTGTTGGAAAAACTGGACAGAAATATGCAAAAGAATGAAACTGGACTACTATCTTATATTATACACAAAAAATAACTGAAAGTGGATAAAAGACTTAAATGTAAGACCTAAAACCATAAAATACACTGAAGGAAACAGGTACGAAACTCATGGACATTGATCTCAGTGGTGTTTTTATAAATTTGACTCCTAAGTCAAGGGAAACCAGAGAAAAAATAAACAAATGGGACTACAGCAAGCCATAAAACTTCTGTACAGCAAAGGAAACCATCTACAAAAGAAAAAGGAAACCATCTGAATGGGAGAAGGCATTAACAAATGATACTTCTGATTAGGGGTTAACATCATAAATATATAAAGAACTCATGCACCTCAGCAACAAATAACAAAGAACTTGATTAAAAAATGGATAAAAGGGGAAGCTGGGATGGCTCAATGGGTTAAGTGCTCACTTTGCAGCCCCGGGGACCGAGGATCAAATCGCGGCCCCGGCCCATGCGGACCCATATGCTGAACTGGGAGCTCCCCCAGTTCAGTTCTCACCGGGGTGAGACCCTGGCCCAGTTCCTGCCCTGTGCAGCCCCGCCCACCTGTGGAATGAAACCATGTGGAAAAACCAATGATGTGCAACTATGGAGACTGTTCTGGGCCCTCCCCCTTCTCTCTGTCTCTGTCTCTGTATCTCTCTCTCTCCCTGTCAAAACAATAAAAATAAATCTTTAAAAAAAAAATGGATAAAGGATGTGAATGGATGTTTTTCCAAGGAAGATATACAGATGGCCAAGAGATATATGAAAAGATGCTCAACATCATTAATTATGTGGGAAATGCAAATGAAAACCACAATGAGATACCACCTCACACCTGTTAGAATGGTTACAATAAATGAGAAATAACAAGTGCTAGAGAAGATGTGAAGATGTGAAGCAAAAAGGAACACTTGTGCACTGTCATTGGGATTATAAGGCTGCTGCGGAAAACAAGATGGAGGGCCCTTTAAAAAGTAAGAGTAGAACTACCACATTATCCATCAATTTCTCTCCTGGGTATTTATTTGAAGAATATGAATACACTAATTGAAAAAAATGTATGGGCGGATCCAAGATGGCGGCATGAGAGGAGAACTCCGATAACTGCCTAGGAAGGGCCCCGTGAACAGAGGGGAATCCACAGGGGAAACCCTGAGAAGAAACCTCAACTAAGAGAACCACACAACGCGGAACAACACCCAAAGGTTAGAGAAAAACGGGGAGAGCGGGAGAGGAAAAGGGAAGCAGCGGTTCGGGGACAGAGACTCGGAGCGCGGCCCGGGGCTGGCAAAAACAAAGGGGGGTTGGGGGACTACGGTCACAGTGGAGCTGGATCGAGGGCGGGCTGGAAGCCGAGACCTAGGGAGCGTGGAAGCCCCACAAGACTGTGGACAATTTAACATCCAAACTCAAGGGACAGCACGCAGTGCCCTAATCAGATCACAGAGCCTAAAGGGGAACCAGGACTGTGGAGCAGGGCGGCGGCACTTCCCGGCGGGCGGGGTGAGAGCAGGGCACCAGCCCACAACAGCTCAGCACCCCTGATTCACGGAGGAGATGGACTGTGAGGGAGCGCCTTCTGAGGACAGGGCTCTTGGAGTGAGGGCTGGGGCTGGAGTGGGCAGAGCTGCATGGGACGTGCTTGGAGTGAATCCGGCGGTCTCAGCAGAGCCGGGAGCGTAGAGCGGCTGCCGCCCGAGCTACGGCCTGTGCGCGCAGGGCTTTCGGCGCCCCGCCCACCGGGCCCCATGACACCGCTGCCTGCTTGCCAGCGCGCAGTTGGGCTTTTCGTGCCCCGCTCACCAGGCCGCTGCGGCGACTCTGCCTGCGCGGAAGTGCGCGGCTGGGCTTTCGGTGCCCCGCCCACCGGGCCACCCCTCAGTGCCGCTGCCTGCTCGCCAGTGCACTACAGAGCTTTTGGCACCCTGCTCACCAGGCCGCCGCAACACCGCTGCCTGTGCCCGGGACCGGCTTTCAGCGCCCTGCCCACCGGGCCACTGCAGCACGGCTGCCTGCTCCCGAGCGCGCAGCTGGGCTTTTGGCATCCCGCCCACCGGGCCTCTGGGGCGTTGCGGACCGCGCGAATCCGAGGTGTTATCGCCTGTGTGCGGGACTGCGCGGCCAACCAGGGCCTCTGCCAAGCACCAGCCCATCCAAGTGCTGCCCTGAGGGCGTGCCTTACAGATACGATTGAAGGAGGGGCAGCCAGGAGGAGGAAAGACCAGAGCTCCTGTGCCCCGCCCACACTGAACCACCAGCCCCCCTGCTGAAAGAGGAATCTGCTATTGTGTCTCAGGCCCGCCCTAGCTCCTACTCACATGCCCCCACCCCTGGCCACACCTTTACTACCCTGCTATCTAAGAGCTAAGACAGCAACCTGAAGTGCCCCAGGACACAGAAGCTGCCTGCATCCCCAAACCCTCTCCCAAAATCTCCTTCTCCCATAACTGAGTCCAAAAGAAAAAATAAAGAGAAGCCCATCTGATAGGCAAACCCCCAGAGGGAAAACAGACTCATGCGTAAAGCAAAAAGAACCACATCAAACACAATGCACACCTCAGAATCCAAAGCCCCTCCAGAAGATCAGGGGCAGTCTTTAGTAAAGGACCTTGCAC